>JACCGJ010000697.1:70106-100361 GCA_013407085.1 Atriophallophorus winterbourni | reverse complement strand
ACTAATGTCTCTCCTCACCTATTTGGTGAGGGGAGTTTTTCTGTTGCATTACAGCCAAAGTCATACCAGAAGAATATTGAACCTACTGTTCGAAGTGGTGGACGCTTTTTTTGCTTACCACCGGAAGTATTCTGGACGCTCGAGTGGCGACTCCTGTCACATATTGTCCTGTGCAAACTGAACTGACTGAATTTTGACGGTTCAAGGGGACATTTTGCTCCTTACGATCTTTTGATATTGTTTGTGATTATCGGATCTATTTCAGATTATTCAAGAACTTTTATTGCTATGTTTCAACGGATTTGAAACATAGTTACGCCTCGTAATCTGCCAAATGGATTCATTCAGCACCGCTGCAAGGAGCCTCACGAAATGGGGGCTCCGCTGCTCAGTTGGTGGAGTCTTGTCTGGTTTGTTTCGAACAGGTCGCCAATAACGCTAAGCTGTTCATTGTGAACTTTGTTTAATTGTGGATGCATATATTCACTGTGGTTTAATGAACCGGAGATGTAATCGTTGTCTTCAGAGAATTCACATGCGATATCATTCAACGATAATGTAGATATGCTTTTCCACCGACGGGTCCAATGCTTCAGCAAGTACTCAGCTTCCAGTTGACACGGCGTCGCTTAAGTCCTCTGGATGTAGTGATTGGAGTATGGGTACAAAGTGGCTCACCCCTCGAAAAGGCTAACTCCACACTCTTTGTAAACAACAGTCTGCGTGTCAATCGAAGATTGTACGCAACCTTGTTGCTGAGTGGCTTCCTCCTCGTCCTTTACTCGTTGCCAAAGACGAATTCCGTTTTTCCGGTGAAACGAACGTTCTTGAGGCCAAAGAGGTCCAGGTCCAGATAAATCTATAAAGAAGAAACACCAGAGCTTTACGACTGTTAAGTGTAGAAAATCCTGCGTCATTCTTCACAATGCGCCGGAGCAAACAGGTGCTTTGGCGATAGACAGGGTTAAACATGAACGCGAGTTCTTAAATTCTGCTCTTGCCCCCCTTTTCGACGAAGGTGAAAAGGGTGTACCGGTACGCACAGCGTTTCGTCTAGGCCGCAAGCCAGCGCCAGGGGATCGCTCAAGACCGTTAAAAAGATCGTCTTAGACCACTGTTGAGCAAGTGACCGTCTTTGCTAAAGAAGGGTTACACGTTAAAGGGTAGTGAACTTTGACTCCTGCGTGATCCTTCTCCAGAAGATGTGTGAAGATTCGTAAAGCTACTAAGGAGATTAACGAGCGCAGAGCGCGGGTGAAACTAACTGCGCATGTGGATTTCTGGTTGTGAGGATGAGGTCAAACGTTCGTTGGGAACCTCTGACGATAGGCAATCGGAGGGATCTGAATCTTTAAAAGTGATATATTTTAATGCGTGGAGCTTGAGAAACAAACTGAATGAACTCTTTGATCGGATTAGACGGGACCCTCCAGCGATCATTGCGGTGACTGAAACCTGGCTCTCACCTGAGCAGGATGATCCCGAGCTGGCCCTACTTGGATATAGACTCTTTCGCTGAGATCGAACAGACGCTAAAATCGGGGGTGAGGTTGCCTTATATTTAGAACAACATATTTCCGTCGAAGAGTTGGATCGATTCTAGCAGACTGCCGGTATGGCTGAGAGTATATGGTGCCGTATAAGGATGCAGCTTGTTTGCAACGATAGGTGTCGTTTATCGTTATCCCAATACTCAGGCAGGTACTCTGGTAGTCACAGATATATCAGTATGGTAGATCCTCACAATGCTTGATTATGGGGGATTTCAATGCTCCTATTATTGATTGGACTTCGCTAGATGAAGGTTCTGGGTCATTCGAGCGGGACTTATTGGACGCTGTGGTTGATGTGGGCCTCGTGCAGCATGTTTCCCATCCGACCAGAGTAGGCTCTACTGGGTGTGAGTCCATTTTGGACTTGGTATTAACTCCCACGCAGTCCGATATTACTGAGCTTCGGACTGAAGCTCCATTAGGCTGTAGTGATCATGCCACCTCAAGTTTTATTTGGAAACGCAACCACTTGGCTGGGACCGGATTCCGATTCCCAGAAGAATTTTTGGATAGGGCGACGCGGGATATTACGGATGTTGACTTCATCTCTCGATTGGTCTTTCGATCAATCGGCTGATGTTGAAAATTGTTGGCTGGTGATCCGTAATAATATTTTAACAGATATTGAGGTGACGGTTCCGTTGTCCACACGTCGTCGTAAGGTGAAAGGTCCCCCTTGGTTTGATAAGGAGATAAGGAAACGTTTGCGGCAACGTCAAGAGCTCTGGTCGATATTCGTTAGCCGAAAAAACGCCACTGACTATATCAATTATCGGCAAGCTAGAAACGTATGTTGTACGAGCAGCGATTGGTTGACGAGTCTACTTGTGCACCGAAACGGCTATTCGCATACATTCGTCGCCGCACAAAGTCGTCGCCCTATATTCCTAATTTGATAGATACTAATGGGGAAGACATTACTGAGGATGGTTTGAAAGCTGAAGCCATGGCTAAGCAATATGCCTCCGTGTACTGTCTAAAAGATCCCCCTTCTGTCTCTAATAACAGCGAGGTCCTGTCTGAACTTGATGTAGATGTAGAGACTGTTGAACTCCTGTTGGAACAGTTAGACACACAATCCGCGCCAGGACCAGACGATATTCATCCGATGGTTTTACGAGCACTATCAGAAGTGTTGTGCGTTCCGGTGGTCAGGATGTTTACAAAATCTGTAACATTAGGGGTCTTGTCACAAGAATGGAAACAGGGTATTATTAAACCTATGTTTAAGAGTGGGGACCCTAGTTGTCCCTCTAGTTACCGGCCGGTCACATTGAATTTTGTAATCGGTAAAATTTCAGAGAATCTGATCAAAAAGAAAATAGAGTACTTTCTTTTGGAGTGTGGGCGTTGGTGTCCACAACAACATGGATTCACCAAAAATCGCTCATGCGTAAGTAATATGCTATTGGCGACATTTTTATCGACTTCAGTAAAGCGTTCAACCGCTTGCCCCACCGCCGATTGCTTACGAAGCTGGAGGCTCTGGGGATACAAGGTTGTCTACTTAAATGGATCGAGGCATTCATCTTAGGGCGGTCAAACCATGTAGAGTTGAATGGAGTTTTGTCTTCAGAGATGATAGCAGGCTCCGGAGTGCCGCAGATATCTGTCTTTGGCCCATTGTTATTCAAAATTTTTGTGAATGATATTCCGGACGCGGTAGCGATCGATTGTCTTTTATTCGCGGATGATCTGTAACCGTGGGTCTCTGTCAGTTCGTGCGATGGCCACAAGCAACTGCAACAAGCAGTTGATGACTCAGTCAATTGGACACATCTCTGGTCACTGCCTATTAATGAGGACAAGACAGTAGTCATGCGCATAAACTCTGATGACACTGGTGGTAAATACTTTATTGGAGGTAAGCCTATTAGAGCGGTGACGGTCGAAAAAGACTAAGGGATTCTGATTATGGATTCCTTGAAGTCGAAGGCTGACACTTGTGGGAGAATAGGCACGCTACCAGGATGCTCTGGGCAATTGGGCGTTTATTTGCGTCCATTACCCGCAAATGTTCCAGACACTTTTCGCTGGGTGCATTCGTCTTCTGTTGGAATATGGGCTACCTGTTGCATTCCCTCATTCTAAAGGCGAATGCGACTCCTTGGAGAGGGTACAAAGGAGAGGCACTAAGATGGTTTGTGGAATGCTCCAACTCGCGTACGAGGATAGGAGGAGCTTACTGAAACTCTACCCTCAAGAACTTTGAAAGGAAAGATTTGACCTGCTACTGACACACCGTATTCTTCTCGGTCAATATGGAGACGAGTTCCTCCAGTACTTCCAATTAGTAGGCGAGTCGAGGACACGAGGACTTGACTTCAAGTTGCAGAAGCCTAGAAGCCCGAAGCTGAGTAATGCGAGCACGCTATCCACGTTGGTGGTAAACACTTGGAACTCACTACCGAAAGGGCTCCTGTCTCTACCATCTGAACAGCTATTGAAAAGCGCGTTGGATCAGCATTTGTTGAGACGGATGGACTTGATCCACGGAGTGATATAGTGGTGTTCCTCTACTCTCAGGGTTTGCCTTGTCAGCAGAAGTCACCCATGTCTATTACTGTGATGAAGCTTAAACGGGATTTTATCCGTTCTGCTGTCGATTCAGAAGAAGGAGAAGATTATGGATAAGAATCCAAACAAGCTACGACTGATGTTTATTCATACACTGAATGATTATCGCCGACAAAATGGACCAATCAGAATCGAGAATCATACATTATAAGTTATAATGAGTTTTTGAGGAAAATAATAATATTTCCTCAAAACCTCCCATTTTTAGATTTTCAATGCTGGGGCTGGCGTGAATTGACCTGCAACGGTTTCACTGGTTCGCTTTTTCTGGTTGTCCAGCAAAGTGGGTGCAGACTTCCGTCAGTCGGTATTTCAGTCGTGAAAGATTCAAATGATGTGAGCCAAAAATGCTCAAAGGCTCCAAATGACAACAATAAATTCAGCCAATGCTGACAAGATAGACAAAATGTCGACCAATCTTTCCGTAAAAAACAACAATGACACCCAAAGTGGCGTCCAAAATCAAGCAAAATATTGCTGCCCAAAATGGTAACCAAATTCAGCAACAATGTCCGAAAATGGCATAAACAATGAATTAAAACAAAAAGGTTCACCAAATATGTGAAAAAAAGATTTCCAATAAGAAAATTACAATGAGCAAGGTTTAACATCTTAATTATGAAGAAATAATAAACAAAACCAAATTCAAGTCACAAAAATCAGTATTTTATAAAAGTCGAACGTAGAAAAGAAAAAGAAGAATTTTAAAGCTACATAACACTAAACATGTTTCTTACAACACCTTTTCCAACTTTGACATCAAACATTACACTGCCTCTGCGACGGATGATGTTACCATCGATCCACGGTGGAATTGATGTTCTGTAGTCTCGTACGTGGACGGCAGTTCCTGGTTCGAAGCTTGACTGTTGATTCTGATTGAGCGGCATTTTGGTTGGCTTAGGCAGCATAGCATTTTTCCAAGTACGTAGCTTTCTGTCCATGATTGCTTCGGCGGGGCTTTTGCGGCTGGGCAACGCATCATTCGGCATAGTTCTGTAAACCAGCAGAAAACGTTGAAGACTATCGACGGATGTCCCCTCCCCACGTAATTTCAGAATAGCACGCTTGAATGTGTCGACGAAGCGTTCGGCCTAGCCATTTGACTGAGGATTGTAAGGCGGCGACCGTAGATGTGACACATTGTTCTGGCGGCAAAATTCAGCGAAAACGTCCGAGGGGAATTGCTAGCCATTATCGGACAAGAGAGTTTCTGGTAATCCATGCTGACTAAGCAAACGACGCAAGTCGCTGATCGTGTTGCTGGAGGTTGCAGATGACATCTCGATGATTTCAGGCCTTCCGAGTAGGAATCAACCACGACGAGGTACATGACCCCGGTTATCGGACCAGCGAATCGATATGAATTCGTTGCCACTGTTTTTCTGGTGTAGGCCATGATGCAATTGGTACACGGTTTGGCATCTTGGCTGTCTGCTGACATTGACGGCATGACTCGACGAATATAACAATAATTGCGTCCATACCAGGCCAATAAGCGAAACTGTGAGCGATCGCCTTTATGCGTTGAATTCCTGGGTGCCCATTGTGTAATTGTCAAAGGACACGATTGCGTAGATTGTTCGGAACAACAACGCGATCATTGAACATTAGGCGCTCGTCATTGAATGAAAGCGATTCAAGTCTCTGGTATAATTGCGAGAGTTTCACAGCAAGCGTAAATTTCGGCCAACCACATTGAGTATAAGTGATTGCTTGCCACAAAGTTTCATCAGATCGCGTACATT
This sequence comes from Atriophallophorus winterbourni, assembly GCA_013407085.1. NCBI lineage: Eukaryota > Metazoa > Platyhelminthes > Trematoda > Plagiorchiida > Microphallidae > Atriophallophorus > Atriophallophorus winterbourni. The sequence continues at coordinate 94,483 of JACCGJ010000697.1, read as the reverse complement.
GTTTCATGTCATCAGCTTTGAAAGGCAATCCCAGCACTGCGTCATCAAATTGTCGCTGCATAGCTTGCTGGATTGAGACGCATGCAATGACTGTATCCTAGTCGGGTTAAACTCAAACCGGGGTAGGCGGGACAGCGCGTCCGCTTGACCAAAATCTACGGAACGGCGATATTATATATCGAATTCGTATCTTAATAGTATGAGAGACCATCGTTGTAACCGGTTTGCAGAATGTGCTGGTCTGCCTTTTTCGAGCCGAATATCAAAATTAAAGTCTTGTGGTCGACGAGCAAGGTAAAGTGACGACCATAGATCAACGTGTGCAATCGTTTGACCGCGAAAATGAGAGCTAATGCTTCTTTATCGATTTGACCCTAGTTGCGTTCGGCTGAAGTCAATGATCGTAAAGCATGCATAATCGCCTTCTCGTTCCCATCTGAAATTTGCGAAGAATTACATCACTAACACCATATTCAGATGCATCGGCTGCCACGACGATCGGCACATTTGAATTGTAGTGCGTCAGTAACATGTTTGATGTTAATAGTGATTTTAGCTTCATAGAAGCTGTTTCGCATTCGCGTGACAAATTTCATGGGACATATTTTTGAAGAAGTCGATTAAGCGGTAGACGCACAGTTGGGAATGATAGCAGGAATGCACTGTAATAACTGATCAAACCAAGGAATGATCGCAGTGATGCAACATCTTTTGGGGCCGGCATCTGCTGGATTGCTTGTGTGTTGTCAGGGTCAGGGAGACGTCCAATCTGATCGAAAATGAAACCAAGGTATTTTATTGATTTCATATAGAACTGACATTTCACTCGACGAAGGCTGTAACCGACAAAACAGTCCAGGGAACTTCGAGTTCAACGTCAAAGAATTCAGTCACGTTATAAACACCAATTTGTCTATCCAACGGTTAGGTTACGCGTCCAAACCCACCAAAATATTGACAAGACAATACGTAAGATGAGTACGGTACTATTGAAGAAAAATAATTATACAATAAAAAATAGCAAGCCTCAATTATTCCGCTTCGTGTTGGATCCAAAATCAAGATTATTCAACAATAACAATAAACACGAGTGATCGCAACTTCAAATAGCGCGGGAACGGCCAAATAAAGATACACAACAATTAGCTCGATAACGAATAAAGTCAAGTCGTTCGGTAAAACAAAAATGGTGAAAATATACAAAAATACCAGCAGATTTAAACAATTAGTTGTCAATAAAATAAATTCAATGTTCATCTTACACCCCCATCCCCCGAATTCCGCGCCGGATTTCTCAAAGGCTGACAACGTACATGCTCTGGTATCCTACCCTATATCTTTACACATCGCTGATAATATTATACTGGCAATCAGAAGTGATTACCGAGGAAAAAGTGGGATAATTGTAAGAGGCATGTTAAGTGTTATGCAGTTTTGAAATTCTTCTTTTTCCTTCCTACTTTCGACCTGCATACAATACTGATTTTTGTGACTTGAATTTTGTTTTGTTTATTTTTCCTATAGTATTTTGATATCAAACCTTTCTTTTTGTGATTAATTCTGTTATTGTAAATCTTTTCTTTCCAGGCCTTTGGACAAATGTTTGTTTTAATTCATTGTTTCTACCATTGTTGTTCATTGTTGTTGAATTTGGTTGCTATTTTGGGCACCTGTCATTTGCTTGGATTTTGAAACCAATTTTTTGTGTCATGTATTTGGTAGACATTTTCGACAGCAATTTAGGTAAATCAATTGTTCACATTTTATATATCAGGTCGTCTTTGATTTGATTTGAATTGATTCTGGAGTATTTGGCTCAATTGTTTGCTGTTACGTTCCTATACAATGGAGAAAATACAGTATTCAATTTGTGGTCAATTTTGAATCGTTTCAATTGGATTCGCATCACAAATTGGCTGTTAACTGTTACAGTTTTTGTCTCATCTGGAGGAAATACTCATTTTGTTTCGTTGCAATTAAAACAGTATTCAACTTGGTTGACGCACTGCTCAACTTCGTCGTCAGAATTGCTTAGAAGTAAAAGCGGTGAACGAACGTGTTCTATCATAAGAGTGAATCTGTACAGATTGGAACATTGAAGCTTCATCCCTTTCACAAGATTTTTGTTGAAAACTCGGCGACCTTCATTCATTTTGCCTTTTAATACTTCCATTATTGTAAATCAATGCTGCCTGAAAGTTCAGCAAGTTTAGTATGTGGTGCAGTTCGGTCCCTAAAAGATGATCGCGATGGCGCAGAAGGGTTTGACTCTCCAACATTTAGTAGACATGGTTTCGATTTTATCTGTGCACCTTTTAAACGGGAACTTGAATTGGAGACAGATTTAACGATTGGTCACGCCACAATCTCTAAGCTAACTTATGGCAGCAGTCATAGACAACCATCGGGCCTACCTTGTGTTGTAGCCAACTCAGTTTTCGATGAGTTGTTGGAAGAGGCCCGGAAATTGATGGGCCAATCAAAAGGCTTTGCGAATTTCGCCTTGTTAATGAATAAATATCAAGTTGCCCTCACTCTATTGGAGTGCCAGGCGATTTTGAAAGCCAGTGCTACTTTATAGTATATAGTGCATATTTTACCGGGTGCGTTACAGCAACAATGGGCTGATCTGAAGAACACTATATACTGCGATGGATTAGAAATTAAGTTTCAGCAACTCACAGACTTTGTGCACGTCGAGCTCGTATTGATTGGAGTCGATTTGGTCAGTTGTGCAGATGTTGCCTAAAAGATTTAATAGCAAAGCCTGTTAGCCTCGTTGATTGTCAATAAATGGTTTCTGTTGTTGTAAAATTGAAGGATGTTCAAGTTTGTGTTGTCGGTTGTGCTCAGGAAGCTGAGCTACCTGACAGTTAATTAGCTCAGTCAGATTCTGTTATTGAATTTTCCGACACTAATTCAGATACGATGGAGAGCAAGCCTGGCTCAACTGACACCTATTCAGCCCGAATTGATAGTAAACCTGGTTCACATGACACTGAATAAGCCGAAATGAAGGCGACAGATGGTAGCTATGACAATCCATATGATTGGAGTGAAGTGTTCCGTTGTGTACCTGAGGAGCCATTTGTGTTTCGAACTCATGATACACTAATAATATTTTGCAGAGTAGATTTGTCTTATTGGCGCGAGATGTCGCTGTTTGAGGATGAAATACACAATGCACAAGATGTTCTCCATGCCTCACTCATGTGACAAAATTCACAAGCCTTTTTCAGACTGATTTGTTACAAGCTAGACGTTTTCCATGCCTTACCACAACAAATTTATCTGGCCTGGTCCATTTACGTGACAAAACCAGTTCCGATAACAGCAGCCACGTTCGATGATATCGTTGTATTGTCTTCCAGTACAGTCAAATCGGTTCCAAGGTTGTCACGGCCGTGGCGGTTTTGGGGATAAGCTCCCAATTCCAAAAATGCTCCAATGGCCTGCGTCTCATATAGCCTCTGACAACCAACTCCAGCTCCTGGCCTGCACGCGTGGTCCTGTGTGACCCGGCGGAACTGCTTCTACTGACAGGAGAAAGGGCGAAGGCGGCTGACTGGCGCCTCAAAACCAGCTTGCTTCGTGCAGGTGGAGCTCGTTAGTCCATGAAGGCTGCCCACCTAGGGGAAGGAAAACCCTTATTTCAAACCTCCACTGCCTTGTGGCTACATCCATACATGGAAAAGGCTTCAGGAGTCAACCTCGAGAAAAAATCCGGAGCCGGAGTCCCATTAGGCAGTCCGAAGTTTATTCAACTTCGTCCTGCCAGCTCCTGCGACGGCATCGTTGTCCAAACGTATCAGCCTAGCTGTTCCTTTGGTTCTAGTGGTGCCGTGGAGAGGGAGCACTTGCTGCATGAGCAACAGCTAGTTCTCCATATTGAACTGCTCTGGCGTATATCACAACGCACCAATGGAGAGGACACTCCATTCCGCTTCTACGGAAAATAACACGGGAAGCAGCTGATACCGGTTAAAAGCTATGGCTCGACTGGCGTAGAGCTAAGCGCCTGGGGCTGCTTCCGACGGTGGGAGAGACTTCCAGGTCTCATTGGACGACAACCGCCCGCCTTAAGCTGGGCAGCCCCCAGTCAAAAAGGTGCCGTCTCGCCACGGTCTGCTATCCTCATTGGGTGCATGGGGATTAGGAATCAACCGACAAGCAGACTGTATTTTTCCGCACCAGCGAATCGAAATACCAAACAACAAATGTCAGTTCTGAAACTTGGAACCTGGAACGTCCGGTCCATGCTTCCAGGATTTCATGACGACGTCTCGAATATCAGAGGCGTTAGAAAGTCCGCCGTGATTAACAACGAGCTGAAGAGGCTGAATGTCGACGTGGCTGCCCTACAAGAGACGCGCTTACCAGACACTGGTAAGCTAACAGAAAGTGATTACACATTCTTTTGGAAAGGAAGAGGTTCCGATGAGCCTCGACTGCATGGAGTTGGGTTTGCCGTGCGAAACGACATATTAAACGCAACAGAACCGAGCAGCAGCGGGAGCGAACGGATTTGGACTCTAAATCTGAGGTGCATTACTGGTACCATTACGTTGGTCAACGTTTATGCACCGACGCTCTCTGCGACGCCTGCTGAAAAAGACGCTTTTTATCATAACCTCACAGCCGTCCTGAAAAACGTGCCACAGAAAAACTGTGTAGTGGTATTGGGTGATTTCAATGCCAGAGTTGGTGCAGATTACGAGTCTTGGCAAAACTGTCTCGGAAGGTTCGGTGTAGGTAAACCAATGAAAATGGGCAACGCCTTTTAGAATTGTGCACACAGTTCAATCTTTGTGTCAGTAACACTTTCTTTCAAACAAAACCACAGCATAAAGTCTCTTGGAAGCATCCTCGCTCTAAGCATTGGCATCAGCTTGATCTTATTCTTGTTAAGCGTACTAATATAGGAAGCGTGCTCCTCACCAGATCATATCAAAGCGCAGACTGCGACACTGATCATTCACTGGTCTGTGCAAAACTGAAGCTCCCCCACACGAGATTTCACCGCACCAAATTGTCTGCTAAGCCTAGGATAGACGTCACTCGCATGTGCGAACCTAATCTAAATGCGAGATTCGCAAAAGCCTTCACGGACGAGTTCAACAAGACAACCCCACTTGAATCTGCTTCAGAAAACTGGGAATTGATAAAAAGCTGCATATGCCGAGTCGCACTTTCCACTTTCGGTCCGAAGAAAGCTCGAACGAGCGACTGGTTCGAAGCAAACGCTTCTGAGATGACTGCTGTGCTGGATGAAAACGCTCAGCATTCTTGAGGTTCAAAGGTATGCCAACAGATGAAAACTTACGTCTTCTAAGAGCAGCTAGAAATAAGGTCCAACAGACTGCAAGGCGTTGTGCAAACGACTATTGGACTGAAGTTAGCCTCAATATCCAAAAAAGCTGCGGATACCGGCAATTTTCACGGTATGTATGATGGGATCAAGAGAGCCATTGGCCCAAACAAACTTAAAACGGCTCCCATTAAGTCTTTATCTGGTAAGCCGATTGTCGACAAAACTCAACAGATGGAAAGATGGGTAGAGCACTTCTCCTCCCTCTACTCTAGGGACAGTACGGTTCTACCGCATGCACTTGAAAATGTCGAACGGTTGCCGACCATCGAATATCTAGATACCCCTCCTACTCTTAATGAGCTAAATAGAGCAATCGACCGCTTAGCGAATGGGAAGGCCCCTGGTGACGACGGAATTCCACCGGAGCTCATCAAATGCGGTAGAGCAGCATTATTACAGCCTCTTCACCATTTGCTTCTTCAGTGCTGGCAAGAGGGTAGTGTCCCACAAGAGATGCGAGACATAAAGATCATCACGCTATTTAAGAATGAGGGTGACAGAAGCGATTGCAACAATTACAGAGGAATCTCCCTTCTGAATGTTGTAGGCAAATTGTTTGCTAAAGTCTTACAGATCCGGCTGCAAGTTTTAGCTGATAGAATTTACTCCGAATCTCAATGTGGCTTCCGCAAGAGAAGATCAACCGTTGACATGATCTTCTCTCTGAGACAACTTCAAGAAAAGTGTCGGAAACAGCGTATGCCATTATACGCAGTTTTTATTGATTTAACTAAAGCATTCGACTACGTCAGCAGGGAGGGTCTCTTCAAAATGCTCGATCTGATAGGCTGCCCCCCAAGGCTGCTGAGACTCGTTATTTCGTTCCACTCAGGCATGAAAGGCTCAGTCCATTTTAACGGTCGCAGTTCAGAAGCATTTGAAATTCGCCGAGGCGTCAAACAAGGGTGTGTTCTTGCTCCCACGCTGTTCGGCATTTTCTTTGCTGCTTCTGAAGCACGCTTTTAAGACGAGAACAGAAGGCATTTACATACGCACACGAAGTGATGGCAAGCTTTTCAACCTGAACCGGTTGAGAGCACAAACCAAAGTACGGGATGTGATAATCCGTGACCTGTTGTTTGCCGACGACGCAGCCTTTATTGCTCACTCCCAAGAGAACCTACAGTCGCTTATGGACTGTTTTTCGTCGGCATGCAAAGACTTTGGTCTAACAATCAGCATGAGCAAGACCAAAGTCCTTGGTCAAGGGACTGTATCGCCACCAATCATCACTGTTGGAAACTGTCAGCTCGAACACCAGTACTCATTTCAATCTCTTGGTTCAACCATTGCGGCTAACTCTCGCTAACATTGGAGATCAATAGCGGATGATTGGCAGAGCAGCGTCATTTTGTCCCGATTTGAACTCTCGTGTTTGGGGTAACCGCAAGCTGATTGTAAAGACAAAGATGATGGTATACAGCGCGTGCGTACTAAATGCTTTACTATACGGCAGTGAAACCTGGGCCACCCACGCAAGACACGAACGGAAGCTTTCCATCTACGAAGCATCCGTCGTATCTTGAACATATCGTGGATGGACAGAGTGACTAATGCTGAAGTGCTTTCAAAAGCTGGTATACAGAGCATGTTCACTCTATTGCGACAGCGCCGCCTGCGCTGGCTTGGTCATGTCTATAGAATGGAAAATGGTCGTATTCCGAAAGATCTACTCTATGGTGAGTTGCAACTAGGAAGTCGACCATTGGGCAGACCGCACTTGCGGTACAAAGACGTTTGTAAAAGAGATATGAAAGCTCGTGGCATTGACCCGGCGAGTTGGGAAGAACTTGCTCTCGACCGCTCACATTGGAGGCTATGTGTAAAGCGTCGTCTGCATGCTGGGGAGGAGCAGATACAGCTCTTGGCAGCTGAACGCAGATCACGCCGCCGACGTGCAACTAACGCAATACAACCGAGTTCTGACTATCGTTGCCAGCGCTGCGGGAGAGATTGTTCCTCCGAATCGGACTGTTTAGTCACTCAAAAAGCTGCCAAAACATGAAATTTCACGCGTTTGTGATGTACATCCATGGTCGACATCGACCGAAGGAGGCCAACAACAACAACATGTGCTTGAACGATGCCCGGGACAAATAATGGTGTTCACAAGCAAAATATTGCAACTCCTTTGAAATGGCCACCAGAAATCTCGTGCGATGAATTGTTAAGTTTACCTAAAACGTAACATGATTCACAGGATTTCAAAATGTCTGACCTACCTAGTATTGATGAAATATGATACATTTTCGCACATTTTAATACAAAAATAATAATATTTCCAATATAAACAGCGTAAATATTTAGCTATCAATATCAAGTTAACGAGTAATAATATGTGCACCGTTCCTATCATTATACACTGCCAGATAGATAAGAGCAAATGAAAAAGATAAATGCGTAGCGTTAATGATAGGTTAGAAAATGAGTTTGTGGTATGACATGTATCCCAAATCTACTATAACTTCTAGATATCATGGCCTGCCTAACATACAAAACGAGGGCATTCCCATAGGACTATTGTAAAGGGTGAGAGCCGAAAGTGAATACATCAGGTCGATCGAAGGCAAATCGCCTTCCCTGTTCTAAAGTATATTACGTTGTCTGCAGGAGTTTCGGGTTACTCGATCCAGAATTAGCCAATTCGCCGCCAGCGATCCACAGACGAAACACAAACACGCTTATCTTATATAGGCAAATCACGTAATCACAAAACTGACCTCATACATGTCTGTCCCGGTTCTCACTTTGACCTGATTTCTCAATCGATTTCATGCAAGCCGATCAAATTCTCCCTTCGACATGCAGGGCTTGATTGACCGGTTTTAGCAAATTGTATATCGTTTGATAACAGGTTGACGTTGTCTATCTACACATATTTCCTAGAATAATGTCGTTTAAGCCGTTCTCATGTAATCCTACTGAAACCCGAATGATTACGGGTTCGCAATTGTCGTTGTCGGTCGCTTCAGCGCTTCTTGCTCTCGCGTTGTGTCGGAGGGTGGTTTTTGGCCCATCATCCCAAAGCTCGTGATTAGCACTCATCCCTAATGCATTTTGCATCATCAGGCTGAACACGACTGGTCAGGGATGATAGACTGCTGGTTCACGTCCATTCACATATTTTCTGTTCAAGCTAGATAAACAGGATTAACCAAGACAGATTCTTTGTTTTGCCGGGACACGTTCGATTTTCCTTCACCCCAGGTTCTTTGCTTGGCCACAGCACCGGTGAAAGGGGGCAATCCGGATGTGGTTAGGTCAGGCCAGTTGAGGCCGAATCGCGTTCCTTGCTCTAAAGACTACGTTGTATGAACAGGATTCAGGTCACTCGATTCAACATTAACCACGTCACCCCGCGTTTCACAGCCACTTGATGATTGCGTCCCGATCCATCCCTGAGGTCAACCTGTCCAACACTAATCGCGTTCACCCACGAGTCCCACAACACTAGAGATAGTCAATTGGTCAATTTCGTTTATTACGCACAAGACAAGACGCATATATAGGTAAATCACGTAACACAAACACTGACTTGAAATTTGACTATCCCGCGGAGCCTCAACTTTTAAATTCGTTCCTCGTACGTTAGTTTCTGGAAACCACTTACGAGTTTAGTTATACGATGGTAAGTTCTATCAAACAATTGTGTATCCTTTTTGAGACAGGGAGTTCAAGCTTGCGATGCATGCTGCATTGTTGTCATGGTTGTGTGCAAATTTTCAGGCGAGAGGATTCTGATGATCCATCGCAATATACCCAGAAACCCGGAAGCACACTTGTAGATGATCCCACAGCATGCTTTTCCCAAAGCTGTCGCATTCCAAGATCCTTGTTCAATTCTGACCATTTAAAAATTGTCTGTCCAAAGTGATATGTGTACTGAAGTGGCTTATCAATTTGCAGCATCTTTCATTTTTGAAAATTGAATGGTAACTTATTTCACGCTAACCAGAGTATTTAAATAAGTTTGCTGCTGTGAACAGTCCGCAGTAAATTCTATCCGCGTCCAAATTTTAATATCACTGACAAACAGAACCACATTGCATTCAAGGTTCAAGGCTCCAGGATTTTAATGGTCTAAAAAGTAACAAGCTTAACAACAACCATAGGATGGTAAAAGTTGAAATGAATGTGAATAAACAAGATAAGGAATTAGATTAAGCAGTATATAAGTGTTGGGGGAACGAATAGTTCAATAAAAATTCGTCTAATTTCGTTTTAATTTCATGCAAGCTGGTGGAGTGCGCAACGGTAGACGGTAAACTGTTCCAAGTAAAACAGACAAGGACAGAATAAAAATAGCTTCTACAGGTCATGCGGAAATGGGGTACCACCAGCACATATTCATGGGTCCGATACTTTCTCGTATCGTTTCGCGTGATTAAATCATGTAAGGGATGGCTTGGGTTGTGAAATTTTTTGTAAAGTAAGATAAGGTCTCCTCTGATTCGTCGATAGGGAAAGTCGAACAGATTCAGTTGAACTATCCTTTCTTTATAAGGCTTGTCTCGGATGCTGAAAACTAGTTTTGTTGAGCGGTGATAGATTCGCTGCATAAGTTCAACATCCTTCTTGAGCCATGGAGACCATGACTGCACATCGTATTCTATCTCTGTTCTCAGTTATGTATTCACAATCCTTTGGAATATCTTGGGCGAAAATTTCCCAAATATCCGTTTGAGTAGATTTAGGATACAATCGAAAGCCTTGAGAACGATGTCGAAACTGAGAGTCGAATTATCCGAAGCGGACTTCTACAGATTTTGTGGAAAACACGCCGAGGTCTTAGTCACGCAAACGGAGCCAATGGGAGAAAGACAAAACCGTAAGTTCAACAAGTTATTAGATTTGTATAAGGAACGTTCATCGGATAAATGTAATAAGTCATTATCTAGTAGCCTGCATTCTAGTGTTATGAATTTATCTAATCGCTAACTTTCGCAAGCTGAGCAAACATTGTTGGAGAAGGGCTTGAGTTTCTGCATAAGTAAGAGCTTTATGAAGGCTGATGATCTTATCCGCTGGATTGAGGGAACATTAAATGGACTTCCCAGCGAACACGCAGATACGGTATTAAACTGTATCACTGGTGTCATTACAAACCAGGAACAAGGCGATGCAAACCTTGATTCACATGAAAGACAAACACTTCTTACGCTGAAGCAAGATACAAATATAGTGATTACTTAGGCGGCAAAAGTAATGTAACGGTAATTTTGAACAAAAGCGATTATTTAGACAGGTTTGGGGTACACTCATCCGAGGGCCATTATGAACGGATAGATAATAGCAAAATGAAAAATGTAATGAATAATTGCCAAAATGGTAGTCTCTATGTACGTACGTAGCGTTAAGGAGAGTTTGGGAAAGGAATTGTAGTATAACCTGTATCCCAAGTCTACTTTAACTCCTAGATTTTACAGCCTACCTAAAATACATAAAGAAGGCATTCCCGTAAGACCAATCGTCGATGGTATCTGATCACCTGCGCACGAGTTAGCGAGACCAAGGATATCCAAACAGTTTTGTAAAACGCCAATTGATGAAGGTAAAATACCCATCAGAAAAATCGGAGAAAAATTGGCGAGATACAGTTTGCATACCGTATGTAAAAGGCACATCTGGAGCGATAAGCAGAATCTTAAGCTTAGCGGCCATACGCGTAACTTATAAGAAAAGGAAAACTATCCGTTCGGTTCCGATGCACCTCAAAGATAAAACACTTTTATCTAGAGTTACGAACAACATCTACAGAATCAACTGTAAGGATTGTTCGGGTGTCTACACAAGACAGACTTCCAGGGAAATTCATACTAGAATCGAAGAACACCGAAAGCGTGTCCAGAGACGGCCAGGGATGCGAGAGATTGTTGTTGTTGGCCTCCTTCGGTCGATGTCGACCATGGATGTACATCACATCACATGAATTTCATGTTTTACAGCTTTGGGAATGACTAAACAGTCCGATTCGGGAGGAACAATCTCACCCACAGCGTTGGCAACGATAGTCAGAACTCTGTTGTATTGCATCAGTTGCACGCCGGCGGCGTGATCTGCGTTCAGCAGCCAGGAGCTGCATTTGCTCCTCCCCGGCTTGCAGTCGACGCTTTACACAATGCCTCCAAAGTGAGCGGTCAAGAGCAAGTTCTTCCCAGCTTGCGGGGTCAATGTCAAGAGGCTTTCATATCTCTTTTCAAACATCTTTGTACCGCAAGTGCGGTCTGCCCAATGGTTGACTTCCTAATTGCAACTCACCGTAGAGTAGATCTTTCGGAATACGACCATTTTCCATTCTATAGACATGACCAAGCCACCGCAGGCGGCGCTGACGTAATAGGGTGAACATGCTCTGTAGACCAGCTTTTGAAAGCACTTCAGCGTTAGTCACTCTGTCCATCCACGTTATGTTCAAGATACGACGGATGCTTCGTAGATGGAAAGCATTCAGCTTCCGTTCATGTCTTGCGTGGGTGGCCCAGGTTTCACTGCCGTATAGTAAAGCATTTAGTACGCACGCGCTGTATACCATCATCTTTGTCTTTACAGTCAGCTTGCGGTTACCCCAAACACGAGAGTTCAATCGGGACAAAATGACAGCTGCTCTGCCAATCCGCTTATCAATCTCCGTGTCTAGCGAGAGGTTATCCGCAATGGTTGAACCAAGATATGTGAAATGATGTACTGGTTCGAGCTGACAGTTTCCAACAGTGATGATTGGTGGCGATGCAGTCCCTTGACCAAGGACTTTGGTCTTGCTCATGCTGATTGTTAACCCAAAGTCTCTGCATGCCGACGAAAAACAGTCCATTAGCGACTGTAGGTTCTCTCGGGACTGAGCAATAAAGCCTGCATCGTCGGCAAGCAACAGGTCACGGATTATCACACCCCGTACTTTGGTTTGTGATCTCAACCGGTTTAGGTTGAAAAGCTTACCATCACTTCGCGTGCGTATGTAAATGCCTTCTGTTCTCGTCCTAAAAGCGTGTTTCAGAAGCAGAGCAAAGAAAATGCCGAACAGCGTGGGACCAAGAACACACCCTTGTTTGACGCCTCGGCGAATTTCAAATGCTTCTGAACTGCAACCGTTAAAATGGACTGAGCCTTTCATGCCTGAGTGGAACGAAATAACGAGTCTCAGCAGCCTTGGGGGTCAGCCTATCAGATCGAGCATTTTTGAAGAGACCCTCCCTGCTGACGTAGTCGAATGCCTTAGTTAAATCAATAAAAACAGCGTATAATGGCATACGCTGTTCCCGACACTTTTCTTGAAGTTGTCTCATGGAGAAGATCGTGTCAACGGTTGATCTTCCCTTGCGGAAGCCACATTGAGATTCGGAGTAAATTCTATCAGATAAAACCTGCAGCCGGATCTGTAAGATTTTAGCAAACAATTTGCCTACAACATTCAGAAGGGAGATTCCTCTGTAATTGTTGCAGTCGCCTCTGTCACCCTTATTCTTAAATAGCGTGATGATCTTTGTGTCTCGCATCTCTTGTGGGACACCCCCCTCCTGCGGGCACTGAAGAAGCAAATTGTGAATAGGTTGTAATAATGCTGCTCTACCGCATTTGATGAGCTCAGGTGGAATTCCGTCGTCGCCAGGGGCCTTCCCATTCGCTAAGCGGTCGATTGCCTTATTGAGGTCATCAAGAGTATGAGGGGTATCTAGATATTCAATGGTCGGCAACCGCTCGACATTTTCAAGTGCATGCGGTAGAACCGTGCTGTCCCTAACGTAGAGAGATGAGAAGTGCTCTACCCATCTTTCCATCTGTTTAGATTTGTCGACAATCCGCTTACCAGATAAAGACTTAATGGGAGCCGTTTTAAGTTTGTTTGGGCCAATGGCTCTCTTGATCCCATCATACATACCGTGAAAATTTCCGGTATCCGCAGCTTTTTGGATATTGAGGCTAACTTCAGTCCAATAGTCGTTTGCACATCGCCTTGCAGTCTTTTGGACCTTATTTCTAGCTGCTCTTAGAAGACGTAAGTTTTCATCTGTTGGCATACCTTTGAACCTCAAGAATGCTGAGCGTTTCTCATCCAGCACAGCAGTCATATCAGAAGCGTTTGCTTCGAACCAGTCGCTCGTTCGAGCTTTCTTCGGACCGAAAGTGGAAAGTGCGACTCGGCATATGCAGCTTTTTATCAATTCCCAGTTTTCTGAAGCCGATTAAAGTGGGGTTGTCTTGTTGAACTCGTCCGTGAAGGCTTTTGCGTCTTTTTCAGAAGACGTCGCAGAGAGCGTCGGTGCATAAACGTTGACCAACGTAATGGTACCAGTAATGCACCTCAGATTTAGAGTCCAAATTCGTTCGCTCCCGCTGCTGCTCGGTTCTGTTGCTTTTAATATGTCGTTTCGCACGGCAAACCCAACTCCATGCAGTCGACGCTCATCGGAACCTCTTCCATTCCAAAAGAATGTGTAATCACTTTCTGTTAGCTTACCAGTGTCTGGTAAGCGCGTCTCTTGTAGGGCAGCCACGTCGACATTCAGCCTCTTTAGCTCGTTGTTAATCACGGCGGACTTTCTAACGCATCAGATATTCGTGACGTCGTCATGAAATCCTGGAAGCATGGACCGGACGTTCCAGGTTCCAAGTTTCAGAACTGACATTTGTTGTTTGGTATTTCGATTCGCTGGTGCGGAAAAATACAGTCTGCTTGTCGGTTGATTCCTAATCCCATGCACCCAATGAGGATAGCAGACCGTGGCGAGACGGCACCTTATTGACTGGGGGCTGCCCAGCTTGAGGCGGGCGGTAGCCGTCCAATGAGACCTGGAAGTCTCTCCCACCGTCGAAAGCAACCCCAGGCGCTTAGCTCTACGCCAGTAGAGCCATAGCTTTTAACCGGTATCTGCTGCTTCCCGTGTTATTTTCCGTAGAAGCGGAATGGAGTGTCCTCTCCATTGGTGGCAGTTCAATATGGACAACTAGCTGTTGCCCATGCAGCTAGTGCTCCCTCTCTACGGCACCACTGGAACCAAAGGAACAGCTAGGCTGATACGTTTGGACAACGATGCCGTCGCAGGAGCTGGCCGAACGAAGATAAATAAACTTCGGACTGCCTAACGGGACTCCGGCTCCGGATTTTTCCTCGAGGTTGACTCCTGAAGCCTTTTCCATGAATGGATGTAGCCACAAGGCAGTGGAGGTTTGAGATAAGGGTTTTCCTTCCCCTATGTGGGCCGCCTTCATGGACTAACGAGCTCCACCTGCCCGAAGCATGATGGTTTTGAGGCGCCAGTCAGCCGCCTTCGCCCCTTCTCCTGTCAGTAGAAGCAGTTCCGCCGGGTCACACAGGACCACGCGTGCAGGTCACGTGCGAGGGATTATCAATCCCTTAGTCGTGACTCCGCTTGGTGGAGCACGTTTTAGATACGATATTAAACCGTATAGCCAACGCCTACATGCTGAGTCGGTCGAAATTGCCAAAGGAGGTCGATTGGAAGTCAATAAGGATGGGAAAGTAAATAGTTGTTATTCACCTTATACCTACTAGTTAATCAGATTTATGTTTTTCTTCAAAAATAGCATAACCCAAGCCCCATTATTTATGTACCTTTACGCATGTGGGCCCCTGTGTCAACTGACCTTGACCGCGTTCACTTGTATTAGATTGATGTGGATACACACTATTGGGCAAATCGACCACTGATCCTGGTCATGCCTACGAGACGTGAAACACCATATTCTGCATAGCGGTAAGGTGAAGTCAGGGGTGGTGAGTGGACTGCTACTTAGTCATGTCCTGACTATCACCCTTGTTCTGACGAAGCTTCTGTGTCAGAAGTGAAACGTTACCCAAAAGCTGCTCTAAGCGATTTCACTCAAATTTCTTTGCTTGGATGTATGTATGTATTTAATATCTATGACAATGAGTGCGGTGGGAAACTTCCGAAAATTCGTCTGAGTAAGCAGAGTATGCTGAATGCATGCGCATAGATGGCCTCGCACTGCAGGCTGTTTTTCCAAATTTCCGCTCCCCGAGATACTGAGATCTTTCTAAGATATACTCCACTCAAGCGTGTAACTGCCAAGTACGTAAGAGAACGGGACGTGTCTCCCGACTACTAAAATATTGCACTTGCTGACAAGCTGTTTTAAATTGACCACTGGTACAACTTACTCAAGTCAGCTTGTAAAACTAGGCGATCGTCAACAGAGTTAGCCTTCGTTCAAATTTTTATATCGTCGGCGAAAAAGTTTAGAGCGTACCAGTTTCAGTAGATCATATTAAGAACAGTTTTGGACCGAGTACTGAACCTTGTGGGACACCGCAAGTGGCCTCAATCGTTCTGGAAATTTCGTCTTCTATTCTGACTTTTGTTTTGCGATCAGACAGTTAACTTGCGAGTCATGTTAGTAGATTTCAAGCGACGCCAAATCCTCCAGCTTCTGAAGTAGTAAGGATTGATCAACTCGATCGAAAGCTTTAGATATATCAAATTAACAGTCCTGTACGGGACACCCTTCGTCTAATGCTTGCGTCCAATCGTTTAAAGTTGTGAAAAAGTTAGAAAAGCATGAATGTTTTATTTTCTAAATCCACGTTGTGTCTGAGAAAGAATTTCATGGCTCTAGAGGTGCCTGATAACACATTCACACACCAAACGTTTCAATACCTTAGAAACCATTGAAAGAAGTGCCACAGGTCGGTAATTTTTCGGATCCCCACGACTGCCACCTTTGTAGATTGGTGTAATAGCTTCGGTTTTGCAGTCAGCTGGTACGATTGCGTGTGTTTAAATAAATAAGATATTGAGGCGCAAAGCTCCAGCGCACATGACTTCAGAATAGCTGGCGTTATTCCGTATTCCCCCGGGGATTTTTTAACGTTTAGCCTGCGTAAATGCTTCCGCGCATCCGTAGGATTCACATCGACATCACTTAGACGTTAAACCTCTATTAAAGGTGGCAAAGGTGTTGGCAGGGACACACAATTTGGACAAAAGACTTGCGCATAAAATGTTGCTAGGGCATCAGCTTTATCCCTGACATTATCTGTCAATCCATCCGCTGTTTGAATAGGAAAAACTACCGGTTTAACCTTAGTCGCGTTGTGTACGATCGTGTATAGTATCTTAGGATGTCGTTCCATCTGGTCTATCAGCATCCAATGGTGATATTGCTTGACTTCCCGAATTAAGGACGTCACCTTGTTTCGGATATTTCGAAAATGTTCCCAGGATACGTCTGTTCGAGTGCTACTGTGTGCAGCCCATGTCGAATTTCGCATGGCTATCCACTTTCGAGTTCGACTACGGAGTTAGATACAAAATTTTCTGGCTTTTCTTTTCGGAGTTCAGGCTGAGAATTCGTTTATTTTAATATCGGTGTATTTTAAATGGCCGAAACAATTAGTTTCTGCATTCGTAAGTCGAGATGCATCTCTTCAAACATCTTGAGTGTTTCGCCTTGCGTCACAATCAGTTAACTTTCAAGCTAGACAAATAGCTGTCCGCTGATGTCAATCTACTGCAGCTTTACAGTAGTCGAAAGTGATCAACTCGGTCAAAAGTTTTAGACGTATCGGAGATCAAGCGTGGATGCTAGCTCGTTCATCAACCGCTTGGGTTCAGTCGTTCAGCACCATCGGCAAGTTTGTCAGGCATGAGCGAGATTTACGATTACGATGCAGCGCTGTAGATGGTATTTTTGCGATTCCAAGTGATGAACTATTTTCTCCGTCACTATGCGCTCTGGAACTTTGGACAAGACGGAAATTAAGGTAACAAACGGTAGTATCTCCCTTGTATATAGATAAAATAACTCCAGTTGTCCACTCTGTTGACACCACTCATCGGTTAGAGAATGTTTGAACAATTTATTAAATTGTGTACAGCTGCCGGTCACAGGATTCTAGCGTGTTGCTGTGATTCCGTCGGCTGCATGAGATTTTTCAAGGGTCATTCGGTTTAAACGCCGTTGTATAATCGCTGGTTTTATCTCGATGTCATTCAGCTGTTGCGTCAGGTTTGATGTCGGTAAGTCTACAGTCTATGTGATTGTTAATGGACTAAATATTTTTACTTAAAAGTGAACGAGAGCATTAGCTGTTTTCTTTACCAAGACAGTTAATCAACTTTAAGTAACCACAAGAAATACCACTTGGTTTCACGTTGGGTCGAACATTAACAATCAGAAATAGCAATTTAGGATTTTTCCATTTTCAAAGACAGAAAGTGATGGTTACGTTGGAACGTTACGTTACGTGCTAATCACGAGTTTTCGAATATGCAGAAAAATAAAACCTCAGGCACAACACAAGAGCAGAAAGCGCCAAAACGACTGACGAAAACAATCACCAACTCGCAATAATTCGTTTTTCGAAAGGACTGCTTAAGAACGGTTTGAGTGACATCATCGTCGAAACATGAGCAGAGGGATAACCTCAACCACCAGGTGAAGCACATCTGACCAATCATCACATATTAGTTTCATCCGTCTAGCATTAGCCATGACCCACTCCCACGTTGCATGCAGCAAACACATTGATTGCGTCTCGCTCCATCACTGAGGTCGACCTGTCCGACGCTAATTGCGCTCACCCACGAATCCCACAGCACAAGAGAAGCCGATCGGTGAAACGTACAAGACAAATAACGAAACACCGGCCTATCTTATATAGGCAAAACAAACAACATGTATGTCCCAGTTGCCACTTCGATCTGATTTGACAGTCAATTTTGTTTGACCAACAATGACGAATTGCATATCGTTCGATTGGGGCTGACGTTGTCCATCTTCTCATACCACTCAAAATGTTGTCGCTTGAACCGTTCGAATGCAATCATTCCGAAACCCGAAATATTACGAGTTCGCAATTGTCGTCGTCGATCTTCTCAGTGCTTTTTTATCTTGTGTTGTGCCGGAGGATGGAGCTCTGCAAATCATTCTAATGTTCTTGATTAGCACTCATCGCCAATGCACTTCGCACCTCCACACCATGTGACGAGGGCTTTAACTAAATCGGCTGACACGAAATCGATCGTCAAATCAGGTCAGAGAGTTCAAAATGGCTTTATTCGCTTATACAAGCTTACAAGGAATAAGATTTAATTTAATCACACCAATTTACCGAAGGATTTAAATTGCCGGTCTCATCTTTAAATCCGAAAATCTTTGCTTTCGTCTACCGGCGTCAACAAAATTAGACGAGTGTTGTGCCGAAAACAAACAAAGTTCTACCTGCAAGAAATTTTCCAATCATGTCTTAGTGTTCATATGAAATTTTTTGGCGACTAGCACAGTAAGCCTCTATAGTTCAAAATACAAAAAGTGCTCAGTATTTAAAGAATGTATGGCGCAAAAATATCTGGTTAACATGGATCAAAAACAAAAATTGGTAAAAGCAATAGTGGAGACTGATTACCAAAAATAGCTGCAAAAATAAATTTTAAACTAAGCCCATTTAAAGGTCGCACAACCGTTTCAGAAATGTTGAGGACTGTGTTGTGTTAATGGGATTTTCCTATAGAATGTAGTTGCATGTTTTATTCCTTGTCATGTGCCTAAAGGTACGAGGATATCAAGGCCGGGGCGGTTTTGGGGATAAGCTAGCAATTCCAAAATGCTCTAGTGGCACGCGTCTCATATAACCACTGACAACCAAGTCCAGCTCCTGGCCTGCACGAGGGGTGCTGTGTGACCCAACGGAACTGCTTCTACTGACAGGAGAAAGGGCGAGGGTGGATGGCTGGCGCCTCAAAACCAGCATGCTTCAGGCAGGTGGAGCTCGTAATTCCACGAAGGCGGTTAACATAGGGGAAGGAAAACCCTTATGTCAAACCTCCACTGCATTGTGGCTAATTCCAATCATGGAAAAGACTACATGAGTCCACCACGAGGAAAAATACAGAGCCGGAGTCACGTTAGGCAGTCCGAAGTTGTATTCAACTTCGTCCTGGCAACCCCTGCGACGGCATCATTGTCCATACATATGAGCCTAGCTGTTCCTTTGGTTCCATTGGTGCCGTGGAGAGGGACCACTTACGGCATGGACAACAGCTAGTTCTCTATATTGAAGTGCCCTGGCGTACATCTCGACGCACCAATGGAGTGGACACTACATTCGGCTTCTACGGATAATAACATGAGAAGCACCAAATACCGGTTAAAAGCTATGGCTCAACCGGCGTAGAGCTCAGCGCATGGGGCTGATTCTGACGGTGGGAGAGATTTTCAGATCTCATTGGACGGCTACTGCCCGCCTCAAGCTGGGCAGCCCCCAGTAAATAAGGTGCCGTCTCGCCACGGACTGCTATCCTAATTAGGTGCATGGGGATTAGGAATCAACCGACAAGCAGAATGTAATGTGCATAAAGTCTCATGGAAGCATCCTCGTTCAAAGCATTGGCATCACCTTGATTTTATTCTTGCTAGGCGAACTAATATAAAAAGCGTACTCCTAAACAGATCATGCCAAAGCACAGACTGCGGCACTGTCCATTCGATGGTTTGTGCAAAACTGAAGCTTCCCAAGTCGAGATTTTACCGCACCACATTGTCTGCTAAACCAAGGATAGACGTCACTCGCATGTGCGAACCTAATCTAGCTGCGAGATTTGCAAAAGCCTTCACAGCCGAGTTAAAAAAAGACAACCCCACTCGAATCGGCTTCAGAAAACTGGAAATCGATAAATATATGCATATGCCGGTCCGAAGAAAGCTCGAACGAGCGACTGGTTCGAAGCAAAAGCTTCTGAGATGACTGCTGTGTTGGATGAGAAACGCTCAGCATTCTTGAAGTTCAAAAGTATGCCAACAGATGAAAACTTACGACTTCTAAGAGCAGCTAGAAATAAAGTCCAACAGAATGCAAGACGATGTGCAAATGACTATTGGACTGAAATTAGCTCCAGAATCCAAAAGGCTGTAGATACTGGAAATTTTCACGGTATGTATGATGAGAACAAGAGAGGGATTGGTTCAAACAGACTTAAAACGGCTCCCATTAAGTCTGTATCTGGTGACCCGATTGCGGACAAAACTCAGCAGATGGAAAGATGAGTAGAGCACTTCTCCTCTCTCTACTCTAGGGACAGTACGGTTTTACCACATGTAATTGAAAATGTTGAGCTGTTGCCAACCATTGAACATCTAGATACTCGCCCTACTCTTGACGAGCTCAATAGGGCAATCGACCGCTTAGTGAATGGGAAGGCCCCTGGTGACGACGGAATTCCACCTGAGCTCATCTAATGCTGTAGAACAGCATTATTACAGCCTCTTCACCATTTGATTCTTCAGCGCCGGTAGAAGGAGCGTGTCCCACAAAACATGTGGGACACGAAGATCGTCACACTATTTAAGAATAAGGGTGATCGAGGCGACTGCAGCAATTACAGCGGAATCTACATTCTGAATGTTGTAGGCAAATTGTGTAAAGCGTCGTCTACAAGCTGAGGAGGAGCAGATACAGCTCTTGGCCGTTGAACGTAGATCACGCTGTAGGCGTGCAACTGACGCCCCACAACCGAGTTCAACCTGTCGTTGCAAGCGCCGCGGAAGAGATTGTTCCTCCCGAATCGGACTGTTTAATCATTCAAAAAGCTGTGGAACCTGAAAATTGATGCGGTTGTAACGTACATCCATGGTCGACATCGACCGAAGGTGGCCATCAACATCAAGTGCTAATAATTGCGAAATTGGTGTTCACCTATGTTGTGGATTTCGTGGGTGAACGTGATTAACGTTTGGGGAGGGTTACGCGGTTGTAAGATCGAGCGTCCGCGAAGCCTGTGCAAACATGTCAGATTTGGGCCCGTTTGACCTGGTGTAATCCCCAATCTTACAATTTCATCTATCCCGCCTGTTGCCTAAAAACCGAAGATAGACACCGACCCGATGGGCCACAGGGTTCGAACCACAACCAGGCAAACTAATCGGAAAATATATATGTATCAATTGTATTGTGAAATGACAGGGATTTTCTGTTACAGTGTTAGGCTACTAGGCTCTTTCTTGTACAACCGTGGAATAAAACAATGTCAACGATAGTGTCTCCATGGCGATTTGTCAACAAGCTTCAGCAATCATGAAAATACAAGATTTTATCATCCGAAATTTTTTTTGAAGAACTTAATGATAGTTCCATTTTTGATACCGAATTAGAAGTGGCATGGGCTTTATCGCATGTGACGTATATACCGACCAACCTTGGACAGCGAACCGGAAGTCGGACTGGGACTCCTCGTACCAAGAAGTGGTTACCTGATCTGGTGCAACGATGTGGATGAGAAATGAAAAGATCAATTTTTCACGTTGTAAAGTAATCGACTTCTACCCACCCAGTAGGATGCTTGACAGATAATTAGACGAAATTATTGCATCAACCACCGACCGCGAAGAATAACAACAACAACAACGGATGAGCAAATATATTCTTCTCATCTTTGCACTCAGTGGAATCACAATGGGCAGTGAATCAAAATGGTTTGGAACCATCAATACACGAGGATGATTGAACACACAAAGTGAAGTCGAATGGTGAAAGAAATGTGGGTGAGGGGTACGTGCACACAGGATTCTGCACGAGGTGCAAATAAAGCAACCCCAGTTCAAGAATCCTTAAGATGGAATAATAGACACATACCAGAAAAACAGTGATTTTAAAGCGGAATAGCTGCCACAATGTGCTCAACGAAACCGTACACAAATGAATTGATTTTTAAGAACCGCACTGGTTCTCATAAGATTGGAAAGAACATGGAACAGAACCAGGGAGGGTAAAATTAATGTTCAGTGAGACGGCGTGAATGCAAAAGTCAACATTGAATCTGGATGCATTGACAATCCCTGTTTGTCATAGACGCAAAGCAGTACCGTCGTGTAACCCTGAGACGAATATGAAAGAGAGATGAGCTCAGCTAAGAGTGCCTGACAAAACGTGGTATTCAAAAATAAAACATCATCAAGTAAAAACAGTAATTGGCAAAAGTTGCAGAAAGAACAGCCTGAGATAGAATACAAGCGCCGTCACAGAAACATCAGTTTACCTGATAACATTACGGACGAAGAAAGAAAGAAAAATGGTAATAAACAATGCGGAAAGAGGGAAAAGTGCATGAGGTAAGTTTTGCTGTGACAGAAACCGCTTTGGTTGGACAAAATGGGTACCTGAGTGATCATTGTTGGTGCAACGGTGACACGAATGGAAAATTGAAGAACTGGACGGGCATCGTAACACACTGCAAGTATGAAAACAAGCCCCTGAGTCGGACGTCATTCGGTACGATTCTTTGGGATGGGCACAAGTCCAAAAACCAAAAAACATTGTTCTTTAATAAAGAACGAAATGAATGGTGTACAAATACCTGAGTGATTAATCAACCTGAGTAGAGGCATGGAAAATTTACGACAAAAAAACGAAAACGCACACCCAAAACAAAGGGTTTCAACAAGCGGAATACTACTGCAAAATAGATAAAAGTGTAGCAACGGTGTTCGTATTCTTTGGGAGGAAACATTCTGGAATGTCTAGGGTTGTTCCTCGACGGATATAACGTGCGTAAGAAAATAAGTTGAAGACGGCACTGGGGATTGCTGTACAGTGAAGCCGGTATGTTTGATCGGTAACCACGTTTCGCGACGATGTAGAGAAAATAATCGGTTCTCAGAGTTGGCGGGGTGAGTGGTGGAACACATGAACTGCCAGTAGAATAAAAAAATGGCGTCAGAAGGAATAAAGCACCTAAACACAAAACTCGTTAGGCATTAATGAAGAGGTATGAAAATATACAAAATAACACCCGGTAATAGATATATACAAATATACACGGTAAGCGGAGCTGAGCTACTTGAGGCATGGTATGATATATGGTATGAAATCACAAACTTGATCCAGGCAAAGTGCCGCACAGTCAGAGACTGCACGTGGGCTGAGATACTGTCAGGTTGCCCAGGCCTAGACAGATATGAGGGGGGAATAGAAATTGTAGTGAGACTCCAGCGTGTTTCAGCATGCAGCTCACTACCGGTGGCCAATCAATTTAGCACGATGTTAGCCCACAGCACAGAAATACTGCACAATTGCACATCCGTGCTAATTGAGGTAAACTTGAATAAATGAGAGCTTGCTTGATTAGTGAGTTTCTCGAATTGATTTTCTGTCTTGGAAACAGGACCGAATCTCAGTGCAGTTTCTGGTTCCGTAAGAGATACAAGAGGACTCTTTCAAGACCCAGTGACTCAATTTGGGTTCCTTAAAGCTATATCGAATAATGTACGAGCGAAAAGTATCCAAACACATACGCCCAACGTTTGCGACTGTGAAACACTAATAATTACGGGTGCGTAAATTTTGTAGTTTCAGTACATTCAATTGCAAACACACGAAACTCTCAAAAAACTCGGGCGTATAAAAGAAAGCAGTATTGATATAAGAGACTCTGACGACTTTTCCGTCTCAACGCATAACCAATGCAATTTATGCGATTATTGATTTGTGGGTTAAAAATTATGCATAAGCGCATTGCACGCCGAAAATTATCGCAATCAAAATCTCTATGAAACTGAGTGCGTTGACGCACTACGTTAATTGTACCTTTGCGGGTTTTTTATACCATCGTTCAAAAATATCAATAAGATCTCAAGTGTACGCAATGCAGCATTGCATTTCGCCATTACTATGCATGAAGCAGACTGTTATTTTTTTACCTTTTTCACAACCACTGCGTAACCAACTCACAGAATGTCAGTTGATCGTGAGTGAGCTCCGACCGATGCAAACGAGCAAGCAATATCGCTCCTTTTCATTGCGTAAACACTAAGTCTCAAATCAGTCGATAGACATTTGAATTGCAAACGAATCTCAGTCATTGAGCAAGAAATGTAGAGGCATGTAGTGTACTAGGAAAGAATGCCAATCACCAGCTCTCGGATAAGATGGAGAACAACACCTTTCGGCGTAACACCAGAGACACAAGAAGCACGAGAACAACCGAAGACAACCATCACAAACACAAAGAATTCGGGTTTCGGAAACGTTGCATGA
>JACCGJ010000697.1:0-69106 GCA_013407085.1 Atriophallophorus winterbourni | reverse complement strand
TGATTGCACATCCATACAGTATGTGTAATATTATAGGACACAAAACAGGAGGGAACATTTTGCGATAGTGAATGTGGAATTAGTAATTCATAAAATAAAATGACGCATCAAAAGTAGATGAAATCTACAAAGTGAGTGGTGGATGAAACCGTTCGATAAGTCTATGGTTTCTAAACCACATTCAACAGATTTCTTGATGCAAAATGCCCTATTGTATGATTCTAACTCTGTCACAACTATTATTGAGAATGAATAGGGCAGGGGTCCGAGTTAACAGTACATTTGTGTAAGCAGGTACTCAAGTTCGATTGTCCCGAGTAGTTAGATCTAAGAAAAGAGACGTTAGCAACAATATGTATAATGCGCCATCGCAGTTGTTGGCCTCCTTCGGTCGATGTCGACCATAGACGAACATCACAACCGCATGAATTTTCATCTTCCACAGCTTTTCGAATGACTAAACAGTCCGATTCTAGAGGAACAATCTATCCCGCAGTGATTGCAACGATAGTCAGAACTCGGTTGTAGGGCGTCAGTTGCACGCCTGCAGCGTGATCTACGTTCAACGGCCAAGAGCTGTATCTGCTCCTCCCCAGCTTGCAGACGATGCTTTACACAATGCCTCCAATGTGAGCGGACAAGAGCGAGTTCTTCCCAACTCGCAGGGACGCGCCATCGTTAAACAAGGATAAAATGGTGACTAATTTTGATAGTTAAACCACTGGAGGACGATTTTCTTTTCGGAGACAATATTTGTGTGCCTGGCATGTTCATTTGGTTTGAATAAACTGACAAAAATAGAAATAGCAACAAAAACAGTGAACTTACTGTAAGGTTTTATGTGTCCCGATGAATGCATGGAATAAAACGTAGATAATTCCGACTGCAGACGTTGGTTTTTAGCTTCGAGTTCTTTGATGCGATCAATCGCCTGTCGAAGGACAGCCGACTTGTTCAGCTGAAAAACAGCCGTAAAATATTCTTATGACGAGGGGGGATTTTGGCATACATAAAATCACAATCCTAAAGCCAAGAAAAGTGACCAAATTCAGGCTTTACGTGGGCTGATAACTGTCAGGTTGCTTGGGTCTAAACAGATTTAGCGATGGGATAATTGCAATGAAATTTTAGTGTGTTTTCGGATGTAGATAGTTACGGAGCCAAATGGATTTAGCAGTTTTATCAATGCATAACAGAAGTACTGTCCGATCGAATATCTGTGAAACAAGATAATTCAAGTATTGAATAAAAGCTGATTGGACTAAACTCATAATGATACGTGGTATCTCATCACATCAAAGTTATATGAATGTACGAATTAGAAAATCTGTAGCACTTTGCTATCTACAATTGAGACGTACTATACTGATTTCATTCAACTATCAGCTGTACCATCAGCTATCCAGACAAATGTCTGACGTGGGCAAGATACTGTCAGGTTACCCAGGACTAGGTTGATATAAAAGAGAAATAGCAGAGAAACTAGTGTTTCCTAATTCAGCTCAGTACCAGTGGAAAAACAATTTATAACGTGATCTTACTGTTTCAACCTGCTGAGTGCAAAAGGCACGAAAATGTTCGTGGGATGTATTTGATGGGGATGCATGCAAATACGGATTTTGGCTCAATTTATCATTGTTTTCACCGTGATGCCCAAAAGAATTGCATGATTTTAGTTCCATTTGAAAGGTATTGGTTATAAAAAATAAAATGTAGGCTTGCATGTCATTTTCCAGATATCATGTATGAAAGCGCAAGCCTGATCCAGGCAAAGTTCCGCACAGTCAGAGACTGCACGTGGGCTAAGATACTGTCAGGTTGCCCAAGCCTAGACAAATATGAAGAAAAAAGAACAGGAAATGGTAGTGAGACTCCAGTGTGTTTCAGCATGCAGCTCACTACCGTTAGCCAATCAATTTAGCACGATGTTAGCCTCACAGCACAGAAATGCTGCACGATTGCACATTCGTGCACCAGTAGTTACTTTAAAATTTTTGTAAAGATATTCCTGTATTGTGTAAGGTTGAGTGATTCAGGTTGAGCTGATCTAAATGGCCTAAAGAGTTGTAGGGCAAAGATATTAACTTGGATCACATAACAGAGATGTTAGATAGATGCTAATAGACGTGTGGCATGCATGTAAAAAAAACACAAGCCTGATCCAAGCAAAGTGCCGCACAGTCATAGACTGTAAATGGGCTAAGATACTGTCATTTTGCCCAGATCTAGACAAATATGAGAAAATAGCAGATGGAAATAAAAACGACAGTGAAACTGCCGTTCAGGTTGAGATTTAGTGAGAAGGTTGTCATACAGAACATATGTGGTAGTTGATTTCATTGAACACACGCAAAATTATTCTCATGTTACAGGATTATCGAACCATTTTTGATTCATGTACACTTCGATCAAAAACCATTCGACGTGGAGACCTTAGCGCGCATCTAAAGCACCTTTACCCTGTACGTACAACAGCCTCATTGTACATTGTCAACAGAAAACCTGTAAGTGATTCTATTTATCATCTATTCACACAAACTTCAGAATTTGCAATATATTGTGGTTCTTACATCCTCATCTACACTACAACATATTAGTCGTTTATAAGCGCCAAGAGCGCTTGGCCAGATATCAATTTGTGATTTTGCATTTGTAAACATTCTATTAGACAGTGGCATTTAGGTAACCTTTGTACGTTATATGCATCTTTTCAGTGATGTCACTAAGCGATATATTTGAAATTATATTTGGAGACCAAAGATAAGTAGAAATTCGCCGACATGCAAAATGGCATGGATTGTGCAGCGAAGGACAAAACCGAAGGGAATCACTAATGCTGCCTGTAATTACCATCAGCATATGATAAAAGCTGTGGTCGGGTTTTGGCAATCAAGTTGAAATTGTTTTATCTTTGCCAGACGACGATACTGTTCAACTACACATCGGAAAACGTATTAAAAATGTAATGTAATAGGTAACCATATACTATATGAATGAAAATAAATGTATGCATCACACGCCAGAATAGAAGCAAAACGATGCATATAATGAAATAATGCACATGGATTGAGATATAATCAGGATATCCACGACTGTACAAATGTATGCACCAAACGCTACTTTATTGAAAATATTGTGAAAAGGGGAAGAATAGCAAAAACGTTGTTCTGAATGATGTGTAGAAATAAGAAAGGTCACCTTTGTGTCGCTCGTCGGATTCGGGACGAGTAATTTACGAAGCTCATCTATTCGTCCGTTGATACTAGCCCGGTACCGCTTCTCGATTGCATTGTGGGGTGCGCGTTTTATATTTTTGTTTTGGGAAAAGTTAGTGTTGATTGCAGTAGCTTGATAAAAAAGGGCAGCAAAAATGATTTGTGCATGACAATAAGGGGATTTAGAAAATTAATAAATGCACATGAAACAAAAAGCAAGCTCCGGTTTGCATGAAAAATATTAACAAGAATAGTAATAAAATAAAAATCATAACAATAAAAGACACGACAATCAAATCATATCAATAAATATAAGTTGGCTTTACCTTATTGGAAGTGGTAGACAAGCTTATATATCGTGACAAGCATAATGCCAATGTGAATAAAGCATGAAAGTTGGTATAATTTCATGACTCTCCAGATGCGCGATTTTGCGGTGCATTTGGCTTTCAAGAGTACCATTAGCAGATTGCATATCATCTGTTTTCTGATGGTGTATTTTGAAAAAATGATAATCGCCAAACATTCGTGGCAATGACAAAATACGAAAAATCGGGTGACGGATTCAGACAAATTACATTCGAATTCAACCTGAGACCAAACAATTCTTGGTAGATAATTCCAGTCTAAAAACATAAAAGTAAGAAGAACGTTTGACTCTCGCAATTTTTTATTTAAATGAGCAATCTAATATTTCGATACGAACAAGCGAACTCAAGTGCTCAAGAAAACTAACAGAAACGGTAGTGAAAACGACTGACATCTAATAAAATCCTCTAAAAGGTAATTCTTGAAAACTTACATATATTCTTTACATCATTTGAATGGATGGTGAAGGTGGGGCTTTCATTTGCGTCTGAACAGCGAATATCGCGGCAACTTCCGTGGACTTGTACACAAAAATCATCAGAAACCAGAGAATTTTCATTGAAGTTTGCTGGAATAACGACCGGATCAAAATTGTCGCAACGCTCGAGGTAATCGGAAATCAGCCTGGATTTCGAATACTGGATGGCATCCTTAAAACGATTAACAAACATTTGTGTACCTCATTCGGTATGATCAGCGCTTTGTCGTTCTTGAGAATGGAAAAAGAGTTGCGGCACGAGGCTGATTGAAGAACTTTTCTATGCGGTTTCGGGACAACGAACGTTCCGTTGGTATTGCTCACTTGTGAACGGAGTTCGGGGGCTGGTGGTACGCATGTTGACGGATTTTGTGATCGTAATAAGGCCTCTAGTGTACCGCGACCAGAAGTGTTATGAATTTCTGATGATCCTTTGGTTTTTAATGAAGGTTTGATTAACGTTTCGTTGGTATCTATAGGTTCTTCGGTATGGATATACTGAAATTCGCTAACATCGATCTCCTCGAGAAGGTTATCGGTGAATTCGTTCAGTAAAGGGTCATCAAAGATTTCAGACAATGATTCTTTAAATTACATTAGAAAGCAATTCGTTTCTTACCAATTTCCATTTGCAGAGTACTGAGGTTTTGTGGAGAAAAAACAAAAGCGAGCGTAGAAAGTTAACGGGTGATACATCAAGTGGTCAAGGTTATATTGTGCTTTATGACCTAAAACATTTGCGCATTCAAACACGTATCACTGAAGTCTAAACATGTCTTGATTTATTAGAACGTGATCTTTGTAAAAATTTCAATCAATATCATTTTTTTGAGAACACTTTTTGTCATCTATCAATAATATTTCATTTGATGTAATGTTACAATTATTATTCGGTTTCTATGTATTACTACGTATTTCCCACAATGATTTTAATAGATGGTTTTCTTTTTAAAGGCAACACAAATGATTTTCAAATAATCACCGAGAGACGGGAGTGATTTCGGATATATTTCAGATTTGGTACAAATCTGTTTTATTTGCACAGAAATATATGTTGCTGATCTACCACTTTGGCTCTCTGTCCCAATGTGTACCAAATTTAATTCCTTTATTATGCACTAATACACGTCAGAGAAACGTACTATTTGTTAACGTGAGACCTCTGAGAAAGATTTCCACCTTACACATGCATATATTTAAATTCTTCAAATAAAATGACGATAATTCACATTTGAATATTATCAGTGGTTGAATCACCTGTAGGTGATTCGAACTAGTAACATTGTGAGAAATTTAATAATACGTGATATACCAATCATCCAAAGTTGGTAACTAACTTGCCCCACGATCCTTTCTTATGTTTTCGTTTAATTGAACAGAAGTTTGGAACACGGAACGTTACCAAAATTGTTACGTCTCGGAATGTCATCACTTAGTGTTAAGAATAATTACCAGGATTTTTGGCGCATGAAAAACATTTAATGCGCTTGTTTTACATAAGTCAATCAACACAGAGCACATAATGTGCTTCAGATTGCTAGGTAAACACTTTCTGTCATCTCAAGACTTCT
Source organism: Atriophallophorus winterbourni (assembly GCA_013407085.1). Taxonomy (NCBI): domain Eukaryota; kingdom Metazoa; phylum Platyhelminthes; class Trematoda; order Plagiorchiida; family Microphallidae; genus Atriophallophorus; species Atriophallophorus winterbourni. Next base: position 63,473 of record JACCGJ010000697.1, on the reverse strand, counting down.
GTGTATAGCAGGATTGTCGTTGAATCTTTGTGGATTCCTGAACTCATTTGTCGAACGTGCCAGTCTTTTCTGAAATCTTCATAAACAACGAACTAGAGATAATGGCTTGGAATACTTAATTAGTATTATCTTCAATGAGCTGAGTTTGTCATGCGAAACGGCTTACTAAAAGCAGCAGAACCTAGCACTAGCGGAAGCGAACGAATGCGGACTATATATCTGAAGTGCATTACTGGGGCCATTTCGTTGGTCAATGTTTATAAAAAACGATCTCTGTTACACCTGCTTGAAAAGACTCTTTATAATAACTCCACAAAAGTCCTTAAAAACGTGGCGCAAAAACTGTGTAGTGGTATGGATGATTTTAATGCCAGAGTCTGTGCAGATTAGAAGTCTTTGCAAAACTGTTTCGGAAGGATCGGAGTGGGTAAAACCAATGAAAATGGAAAATGACTTTAGAAATGTGCAAACAATTCATTTTTTGCTTTATTAACACTGTATTTTAAACTAAACCACACGATAAATTCTCTTGGAAACATCCTCACCAGATCATATCGAAGCGCAGACTGCGACAGTGGTCATTCTCAGGTTTGTGCAAAACTGGAGCCTCCAAAGTCAAGATTTCACCGCACCAAAATGTCTGCCGAATCCAGGATAGACGTTAATCGCATGTGCGAAGCTAATATAGCTGTGCGGTTTGCAAAAGCCTTTACAGACGAGTTCAACAAGACAACCCCACTCGAATCGGCTTCCGAAAATTGGAAATCGCATATGCATATGCCGAGTCACAGTTTCCACTTACATTTCGAAGATAGCTTGAACAAGCGCCTGTTTCGAAGCAATAGCTTCTGAGATGACTGCTGTGTGGGATGAGAAACGGTCAGCATTCATGACATTAAAATGCATGCCAACAGATGACATCTTACGGCTTCCAACAGCTGCTGAAAACAAGGTCCAATAGAGTGCAAGACGATGTGCAAATGACTATTCAAAGTGATTCAAAGTGATTCAAAGTTGTAATGGTCTAAAAAGCATTTAGCTTAACAATAACCATAGGATGGAGTTATGAGGTATATACAATAAAAAAGAAGAACGGGGAAACTCATGCAGTGTAAATCGTATCAAAATTTGGGTTTTCTCTCAAGTATTTGTCCAAATAAGCTTTAAAAATATCTAGTTTGGCTGAGTGTGTAACAGTGGAGGGAAGGGTGTTCCATGTTAAACTTACACGTACAGCATACGAATATTTTCGACAGTTCAGTCTTGAAGTGTGAATAAACACTGTAAGTTTATGTTTTCGACTGCCACGGGGTGACGAGCGTGTGAAAAGTTTGGACAAGTGATGGTTGGGGACTGCATAATGTTTTACATTAGTATGAGGTCACCTCTTAGTCGGCGACTGCGGAAGTCGAAAAGATTTAGACGCCTCAAACATTCTTCATATAGTTTAGCAGCTAGTCCGGATATACGCTTTGTAGTTCAGTGTTAAATACACTGCAGAAGATTGATATCTTTCTGAATCCATGGTGACCAAGCCTGAACAGCGTACTCCATCGCTGGTCTCAGATACGTGTTCATCATAAGGGGCACCGGCTGATTCGTGAATATGCTGAAAATTCGTTTCAATTACGCTAAGACTTGTGACGCCTTTTTGTATACCGCTTTGCACTGCAGTTAAGTCTTCAGATTTGAACTGGTCCAAACAACCAAATCCTTTTTTTCATTTCTCCAGACGAGTCAGTGGGACCCAAGAATGTAGTTGTAATTCACGGTCTTTCCAATGTTTAAAACATTGCACTTTTGGAAGTTGAAGGGTAGTTTATTTCTCAGAGACTAATCGTGCCATGTGTTTAGATCCTTCTGCAAAATTTCACTGTCATCATTTGTACGTATGCTTCTTCAACGCTTGATATCGTCTGCAAATAACATAACCTTGCATTTAACACGCTCGGGAATGTCATTTGCGTAAATCAAAAACAAAATTGGTCCGAGGACCAAACCCTGGGACACTCTGCTCGTAATTTTGAATGGATTCGATAAGGCGCGTCATTTCTGACTTGGGCACTCCTGCCGCGTAAATATTTTTCAATCCAACCGAGAAGTTTTCCTGTTATCTCGTGCCTTTCAAGTTTTCGGATTAAAATATCATGGTTGACGCGGTAGAAAGCCTTTGACATGTCTAAAAAGCATGCGTGGATAGAGTATCCATTGTCTACACATTCAGTCCTGTCGTTTAAGGTGAGCAAGATATTAGATAGACATAAGGGATATTTCCTGGAACCGTGCTATTCAGTGACAAGCATTCTATTCGAGGTGATGGGTGATCTTTTACGCTACTAAACTGTCTAGCACTTTGAAAATTACCGGCAGCAACGTAACTGGTCTATAGTTCGCAGAGTTTGATCGATTCCCGCCATTGTAGATTGGTGTGATGATGCCTGATTTCCATTACGCGGGAACGATACTATTTTCGAGCGAAATTTAATAACGAAATAACGTGCTGAGTGAACCACACAATGAGGATGCACATCGTTTGAGGATAAAACAAGTGATTTCATCTGCTCCTGGTGACTTTGTGGTATTCAAACGAAGAAGTCTGAGTATGACGCCCTCATTGTTTATTGAGATTTCATTTAGTATTCCATTGGAAAAGCCGATCAAATACGGCGTAAGATGCACTGATTCCTTGGGACTAAAAACTTTGCAGTAGTAACCGGTAAGAACTTCGGCAGCCTCGAACGCAGTCGTAGTTAGACAATGAGGTGTGCGTAGTGCTGAGATTCCTGACTTAGTTTTTGACGTGGTATTAACAATTTGGTACAGGACTTTGGGGTTCCGCTCCATTATGGTCAGTAGTCTTGCCCAATGAGACTGCTTGTCCTCGTTGATAAGAGGGGTGACATTGTTCCTCAACAGACGATATGTTTCCCTATTATCTGACATCGGATTCTGGACATAGTTGCTCCATGCACCGTTGTGTATCTTAATCCACTTCCTCGTGCGGATTCTGAATGTGCAGGTGAATCTTTTTTTTGATATCTTTGGCACAAATCTGGAATGTAGGTTTATTTCATCACACAGCTTTTCTATGAAGTTTACCGAAGAACGATGCATGTCCGTGGTGTCTGGTTTCCAGTCAGAAATCGTTCGAAGAGCATTGTGAAGACTTCCAATATCCAGTTGTACTGATGTTTTGTTGATATCATTCATTCTTTTGGCTTGACAAACATAATCGAATAAGAGGACCAGGTGGTCGATAGAACCCAATAGAGTTTCGTAGCCGAGATTTTCGACGGCGTGTTCCTCGCTCGTTAGTATTAGAGCAAGGAAGGATGACATGTTACCTTATCTCTATCTAGTGTTATTAAATACGTGGTTATAAAGAGGAATATCGAAAATCAGTTCTTGAAACTCATCGTAGAGCGAATTCGTCGAAAGAGCGTTTTTCTTCATCAAGTTTGAAAGGTTGAAATCCCACATAACTAGGAGTGGCGTTTGAAATCTGGCAGCCAGAAGTCGAATTTTTTGGAGTAGTTCAACATTGTGTGCGTCACTTGCGCTTGGAGCCCGATAAATCACGCCAACAATGAAGTCTTCTCCAGTTGTCAGCTCAATTGAGCACTGAAATTGTACTGAAATTAGCCTCAGTATCAAAACGTCGCGTCCACTGGAAATTTTCACGGTATGTATGACCGGATCAAGTGAGCCTTTCTGAAAAAATCTTAAAACAGCTCCCTTAAGTCTGTATTTGGTGACCCGATTGTTGACAAAACTCAGCAAATGGTAAGATGGGTAGATCACTTGTAGAGTTTACTTTGAATTTGAATGTGGGTTCCCCGGGGAAGCCTAACCGTTGACATGATTTTCGCCTTCAGACGACTTTAAATAAAGTGTAGGGACGAGCGTATTTCATTATTTGCTTTTTTTATTAATTTAACGAAGGCATTCGACTACGTCAGCAGGGAGGGTCTTTTCAAAATGCTTGATCTGATAGGCTGCCCACAAGACTGCTCAAACTCGTTATTTGATTCCACTCGGGCAAGAAGTGCTCAGTCCATTTTAACGGTTTCAGTTAAGAAGCCTCTGAAATTATCTGAGGCGTCGAACAAGAGCGTGTTCTTGCTCCAACGCTGTTCAGCATTTTCAGTGCTCTGCTTCCGAAGCATGCTATTTGGACGAGGACAGAGGGCATTTACCTATGCACGCTTTTCAAACTGAACCGGTTGTGAGCACACGTGAAACAAGGGATGTGCTACTCCGTGGCCCGCTATTTGACAACGGTGCAGCCATTATTGCTCGCTCACAAGATCACTTCAATTAGCTTATAAACTGCAAGGACTTTGGGCTAACAATCAGCATGAGCAAGACCAAAGTCATTGGTCAAGGGATTGTATCGCCTCCAATCATCACTTTTGAAAACTGTCAGCGTTAATCAGTACATCATTTAACATATCTTGGGTCAACCATTGAGGATAACCTCTCGCTAAACACGGAGATTGAAAAGCCGATTGGCAGAGCAGCTATTATTTTGTACCGATAGAACTCTCGCGTTTGGGGTAACCGCAAGTTGACTGTAAAGACAAAGATGATGGTATACATAGAGTGCGCACTAAATGCTTTACTGTACGGTAGTGAAACCTGGACCACCCACGCAGCACAGAAACGAAAGCTGAATGCTCCGCATCTACGAAGCATCCGTCAAATCTTGAACACATCTCCGAAATCTGGCCTGCAGTGCATGTTCACCTACTACGACAGCGCAGCCTGCGGTAGCTTGGTCACGTCTACAGAATGGAAAATGGTCGTTACAACCAGGAAGTCAATTGATAAGCAGACCCAACTTGCGGTTAAAATACGTTTGCAAAAGAAATATGTAAGCTCTTGTCATTGGAAAGAACTTGCTCTTGACCGCTCACATTGACGGCACCGTGTAAAGCGTCATCTGCAAGCTGGGGAGGAGCTGATAAACTCTTGGCTGCTGAACGCAGATCAGGCCGCAAGCGTGCAACTGACGTCCAACAACTGAGTTATGCCTATCGTTGCATTCGCTGCGATAGAGATTGTTCCTCCTGAATCGGACTGTTTAGTAATTTGAAAAGCTGTGGAAGATGAAAATTCATGCGGTTGTGATGTTCGTCTATGGTTGATATTGACCGAAAAAAGCTAGCAACATTATATTCATAAAAGCCATTTTGTATTTGATTACTTTTTATTTGAACTATATTTGCGTAATTGAATTTCGGACGGACATTCTCGAACAAGCTGGCTGGAAATCATATTCACTTACGAAAATCACAGGCTATTGGAAAATATCATGTGGGTTATTACTTATGTCACTTTAAATTTTGTGTCGATGCTTCAAAAAAATATCACGCTACAGCTAACAGATTCATCTCCAACTGGATTTGATCGCAACAAAGCTCGAAGTATTTATTCCTCTTATTTTTAAACCGGTAACAATTTTTTCTATATGCTCAATCACATGCAACTTTGCTTATTCGGTTTGAAACTGCGAATGTTATCTTTTTTCATGTAGACATTAATATTGGTTGAGTGGAAGCACCTTCAAAATTATTTGCGAAATTTATCGATGCGAATGTCCCACACATCTATTCGGTATTAAACTCCAGCTAATATATGTGTTACTCGTCAACTCTCGTTTATTGACGGTAATAATACGCCAGACAAGATATTTTAAGCTTTTCTGCACTTATAAGTTTTAAAAATTCCCGAATGTGTGTATGTTGTGATGGATCAGTACACTATGACTGTAGCTGCTTTTCAGAGAGAAGTCAATAGTGAACGCATCTAAGAATAAAATGTTCACAAATCGCTAAAAAAATTTTGGTGTATTGTGCAATCAAAGTGTTCAATATATGAAAAGCCACTGTCGCAAGAATTGCTTAGCAGTCCGTGTGAGACCAGAAAGACATAATATTTATGAGCAGTTTTCGAAAGTGTTCGATCTGTTGAAAGATTAGCTAAATTTCATATTGCTGAACGCTTGGAAAATTGTATTTATTCACTGAAACTGCGAACATAGTCACGCTTTGCCAAATAATCATTTGAAAATGTTACAAAGTTTAAATGTCATTCGGTAAGTACGCTGATTCCAGTTTCTCTTATGACAATACTTAAGGATAAATAATGTTCCAAGAAGCAACAATGTTGTAGCAGACTTGGTTAAACGACTTTTTTCGAAACAAGCCATTAAATGTACTGAAGTACATTAGAAAAAATGTAGCTGTAACTATATTTCGATAGCATACATACATCAATCAATAAAATATGTGCAAATTGCAATGGATGTAAGCAAATTTATTCCGGTAAACCAAAGTTACTAGGGATAGCCAACTAGAACGAACAAGTATGCCTCTGATTATTTTTCAAATGTCAGAATTGAGCTTTCGAAACAGCTAAAAGTATCAATGACCGACAGATGTCTGTAACAATAGTCTTAAAAACAAAAATTATCAGCTAACATTTTGCCTTTAAAAGCCGTGTTGCTGGCATTGAATTAAAAACGACATCAAAATTTTCGTGCGCGTCAGCATCACAAAACAAGTCATCGAGCCGATTTTAGCAAATAATAAATGATCTATTCAACCTAGCGTATCATGACTACTTCGAACCGGTAAAAGAATTTCAACACTTCTGTTGTTTGGTAAATAATGTAAGTAGATTGATGGCCATGAGGTACAGAGCAAGTGAAATGAGAGATATGTAAGCCAGCTACATGTCAGATTCTTGACTGTTGAAAATCTCCGTGACTGGCGATAGTTCTGGAATTAATTGTATTGTCATACGACAGTTTTGAGAGATAAGTGTATTTTATCACCAATATACTCTCACGTATCATCTCAGGTCACATGTTTTGGACGAACATGCTTTTAGGGTAAGTCATGTTATAACTCGGCAACTAAACTTCATTTTCACGACTTTCAAATTGTCTGGCTTGTCCATGACAATAAAATTTCATCCATTTCTCTATACACTTTCCCTTGATTATTTTTACATGTACCCATTTTAGTTATATTCATATTGTCCTACCTGCCCATGATAACAAAGTACAATCGATCTCACCATGCACTTTCTCATGATTATTCTGTTCACTATGTTGTAGCCATATAAATACACATGTCCACGGTCAACTGCATTCATTGAACGCTTGAACATTAGACTTTCGATCAACGTTCCATTCCGGCTGTGTTCTGTTTTCTTGACTGTCGAATTAAGAACAACGCATCGATTGATAAAACACAACGACTGTTTCCGCTACATCATCCGCAACCATCATAACAGTTCTCTTCCTAATATTTGATCAGGTCCTGTTAAACTGATGAACAAAAGATTACAGATAAAGATAATCGGTTTCCTGCTTTTATTGTCCGCGAAGTTTTTTAGCTAAATCTAGGAACGTCCGACGAAAAGCATGTTTTTTAAAGGTGACTATGCATTTGATTAGATCGGAAAGAAAAAAGGCCTAATTGACATAATTGCAAGGGAATGGAATCAACAAATACAACAATATAACAACAACAATACAAAACTGCATGATAATCTATACAGGAATGCTAGTGTCGTTTCCTAATTTACGGAAGATTGAGCCTAAATTTTAGTTACATAAAGAACATTTAGTATGAAATCTCATGAATTGTCATTCAAAAAATAAATAGTGTGAACTTAAGACTTCATAAAACAGTGACTGGACTAAAGCGGAAGCACCGAACAAGTCGCACAGTGCCTGTCACTAATTTCTTTATTATCTTGCGTAAGAATATCAAATCAATTTCACGTTTCATTTTGAGATTTTTTTAAATGATGTTACATTTAACAGCAAAAGCTTATGCAGACTGTGTGAATCCATACCTGAAATAGTGTTTTTAAACAATCGGTAGCCTCGCCGCTTTTTAAGCGCGGTTACAGTTGTACGTGTTAGAATAAAATTAATAATGATAACGTTTTATTTGTGGTTATGGACACATAATTCTAAGGTTAGAAGAATTACTGTTACTTCCGGAGCGAATATTCATTAGGTATAACCAAATGATGTATGATTAAAATTGTGGTATACGATGAGAAAATAAACCTTCCTCTGAAGACTTTAGTTTATGGATGCTTAATCTGGGATCTGAACCCGTTTATTTGGATGATTATACAACCAATCCTTAAGGGACTTATAATTCAGGCTGAGCTTGGTGCTTAACGAAGTTTCTACTTCCGATTTCCCAGTCCAGGATTTAAACCACTTATTTTTTCTCGCCATTTCCATCCTCAATGAATATGATGAAATTAGCTCAGCAATGATAGGTTATTGCTAAAACTTATATCATTGAAATCGAGCGATCGTGTTAGCCTCTCCTTCAATCTGATGCACATTTTTAATCAACGCAAATTGAAAAAATATACATTTGCAGCCCGAGGATTCTACCTATACCTAGCCATTCTTTAACTTAAATAAAATGTGTAGAAAACTCTGCCATTGTTTCACCCTGTGTTCCAGTTTCTAAAATTTTTATGGCCTTTCGTATTCGAACGAATTCGAGAGAAAACATTCTTATCAATTGTATAAAAGCATTTATTTTAATATGTATAACAATCATATCATTGGCATCGTGTATTCTATGCACTTGTTCATTTCCTCCTCTCGCATTATTCTTATTCTTCCTCTCGCATTATTCTTATTCTTATCGAGAAAGATGTATACAACTTAACCTCGATCCCTTATTGTTTCGCAGACTCGAGCATAATCTCATCATTTCTTCAAAATAATGTTATTGGATAATGTAGAAATAAGTTCAAATCGTCATATACTTTAAGCATACCTTGAGAAACAGTGAAAAACTATTAAATTACCAAGGTTTCGTACTAAAGTAAGGAACAATTTCTTCTTGGCTAAATATTTTAAACTGTGTAATCTTCTTCCAAAATATATAAGACTCAGCTTTTCTTTGAATTCAAATCACATCTGGCTTCATTCCTCAAAATAGAAAAAATTTTCAATCTTCTTAACTTAGATGTACTACCTGATGATTTTTATAATAATGGCATTCCTGGGTATTGATATTGAATATATTTTCACACCGTTCGAAAGAACATTCTCTTGCTCCCGAGTATTTAATTCACAGCATAATTTCTCAATCCGCAACCAAATGAAACTGGCCCGTATGAGACCTAAACCTATTAGAATAAATTTCCTTCGCCTAACGGACAGAAAAACGATTCATGATCAGGATAGATAAATCTATTAGAAACAATCAAAATGGAAACGTTTGGAAAATCAACAACAGAAATCTTCACGCATCCTCGATGGACATTATCCAATAAACCTCAGCGCCGTCGGGAAAATTCTTTGGCATTTTCTCGCAATGCCAGTGTTTTGGTATAATATCATATTCCGCACAAATTATCTGAAAGCAACTTGTAATTACTGTTATCTTTAGATTTATTTAATATCAAATTTCACTGCTGAAATGACCTTGAAAATTGTTTTTATGAAAATGTTCATTGCACAATTTGCTTGTACAAACCTGTTAGAAATCATTGATCATGATTTACATGCCTTGGATTTCCAAGAATAAAAGTTATTTATTTATTTATTTTGGATAAGGCTGGTACGACCAACCTGTTCATTCACATGTTTCCAAACACATGTATAATGGGGTTAAACCAATAAACATGAATCAAAATGCTCATTTGCATGCACTTACATCACACACATCCTACAATCAGTTTCGTGCTTTTGGCGCTCATCAGGTTCTAAGCGCATGCGGACCCTGATCTTAATGTCTCTACCAGATGAGTGCAAAAAGCAAGAAACCGGGTGTGAGCCGTGTGTGATAGAATGCATGCAAATGAGCATTTTGAATCTGAATAAATTTTATAACACTTTCTTACCAATTCTTGTTATTATACCCATTTCAGAATGCAAAATAAATCTCATCAATTCGAAAGTTCCAACTGCTGTGAGTATTTTGATAACCTGATCATAAATTTTATGATATGGTTTACGAATAATCTACCATTAATATTATAAGCCATTGTGAAATTTTATCCTTCATAGGAAAAACAAATGACAATTATAAAAATAATATATTTTACAGTTCGAGCGCCTCGAGTGCTTGACCAAGTATCTTTTTGTTGTTTTGTTTGAACATCGTGGTTTTTGGTTAAAAACCTATTTATCAGTGGCATACATGTATACCTATGCTTATACTAAAAACTATTTCTAAAGTGACAGCACAAGCATTTGAGTTTACAAATGAATCGATTTAATCAGAGATAGGTATTTGAATCTTGTTTTAGTTCTGCATAGAGGTCAGGACTTGTGACTTTCAAATAAACTGTTCAGATTAGATTCATTAAGTGTTGCGCATTTCGGGAAATATCTTTAACCCACATTTACAGCATAAAAAATGAAATATATGTGCTAACGATGTGTCACGAATCAAAGCTTTTAGTGTCAATTTCATAGTAAAGTATGGGGCAATTTCTACCTGACTAAATATGCTGAACTGTGGAATCTTCTTTTAAAATATATAAGACTCAGCTCCTATTTACATGAATTCAAATCACATATGGCTTCATTCCCTACAATAGAAAAAACGCGATCTTCCTAACCTAGATGTTTTACCTGGGTATTGATATCAAATTAATTTTCATAACTTTTAAAAGAACACTCTGTCGATTTCGTGTATTTACTTCTCAGCATAACTCCTCAACTCGCACCCAAAGAAAACTAGCCCGCAGTAGACCTAAACTTGGTGGAATCAATTTCCTTTGATTAGGGGACAAGAAAACATTTCATATTCAGGATAAACTAATTTATTTCGAACATTCAGAAAGAAAAGTTTCGGAAAATCAACGAAGCAGAACTTCACGCATCCTCGATGAACATTATCCATTAAACTTCAGTGATTTCCTGAACATTCATTGATTTTTCTTTCTGACAATGCCAGTGGCTTTCGGTATAATATCGGATTATTTACTGATTATCTGATCTGAAAGCAATTTATAAATAATTTTATCTTTATTTTTATTGAAGTTAAAATTCCGCTGCATAAGTGACCTTGAAAATTTATTTGCAATTTGGCATAATACAATTTGATCATACAAACGTTTCAGAAATTATAGATTAACATGCCTTGGATTTCCAAAAATAATTTTTTTCATTTATTCAAACGCAAGTACTCTCATGGATATTGAACACCTATGTTTGGTCAACATTTGAGTACGATGTTAAAGCATGGTTAAAAAGTACATAGCTTTGATGCAATTCGTTTACCCACGAGCTATAAACTGGTGACCTGTCTATACAACGGGCCATAAGAGGAGAGAATTGCAACTCTGAACCTATTTGATTTTTCGTACCGCCGTGTCACAAGTGACTTGATCCTGCTGTTCAACATTCTGCATACAGTGATTTACCCACTTTGACATCTGTTTCATCAGCAAGAAGCCCGTGGTAGTATATCTCATGGCTACAATTTAATTATTACATACTCTAGATCAAATTTTCTAGGGTTCTTCTTTGCTGTCCAATTTTTTATGGAACTTTCTGCTCTCACATATCATTTGCGCATATAGCCAAAACATATTTAAGGCTGAACTTGACTTGTCTAAATCCAACCTAGCACCTCAATACATAAGCCGACTTTCCGCATTAACAAAATTTCTTCGTTGTTTTTATGCATTTCCTATATATTTAATCTATGGTCACTGTAAACTATTAGCTCTTTGGACCATTAAAACTTTGAATTACTTTGAATTTGAATTAGATCGTCAACAACGCGGAGCTAAAGTTGTTTTAAATCACTGGTAACCGCGTAACTGATCGGTAAGTAGAAACATCGGAGCGATTTTCGTCTTTATTAATAGGAGTAACTATTCCATGTTCTCAATGTAAGGTATCACCAGTGTTTGATTAAACAAGTATATGCGTGGATTTTACAGCAAGTGCTCGCATTTCTTTATTATGAGCAAAGTTATTCCGTCGGCAACGAAAGACTTTCCTCTAGTTTCATTGTATTAGCGAACCACTGACATGCCGGATAATTCTATTTTACTGTTTTTGGTAATGCTGTAGCCACGTTTCTGCTATGGCGATAATTTCCAGTGAAAATTCCATAAACGCTAAACGCAGTTCACTGATTTTGTTGTCCGGATATTGTACGTTTGTGTAGAGGCATTTTATACTAGTAGTTCACAGGAAGTATGGGGAATTGTCATGTGGGATTGCGGAGTGCAGAATAACTGTTAAGCCGGCTGCTCGGGAGTCGATATTTGAATAATTTTACTTGAAAATATGTCTTATCGTTTTGGGGTTTTACTGCTGCACTACAGGTATACGCATTGTCAACTGCGATTTATATGGAACGCCAGCGACTGTTTGACTTAGTGGTGTTTCTTTTCAAAAAATGTGTGGTATACAACTGTCCTATATGAATCTTTGATACGTCTGGTTTGATTTCGCTTGTTATTGGCATGCGGCCATCTTCCTAACAAGTTTCCACTGTGTTCAAATTAGCTATTTGTAAGAAAGTTATTTTAATGAACTGAGAACCGATGCCCTTATATTTCATAGATTTCGGGATGCAAAACGTGTCTATCACAGCTACATCATGCAGACGAAGTATTTTACTGAGAAATCTTTATTGTAGCTCACTTGATTGCGTTGTATTGATTTATCAATTGTTTAACCAGCATCTGAAACTATTAACAGGGCGTATGCACTTAGATGTTCTCTTTGTTTTGTTTGGATTTATTGCTGAGCGTTTCAGACCATTTACCACCAGGGTACATCAGCGAAGAGCAATAAGAAAGTCAGAAGCAGATAGTATTATAAACAAGTTGCGCTTGTATGCTACTGTTGGATGAGTTAAATTACATTTGTATAAACAATTGTTCATAGGAAACAAAATGTTCATTTGCATGCTTTTCCGTCACACACCCCACGACCGGTTTTGTGCTGTTTGCACTCATCCGGTAGGGACAGTAAGATCAGGATCCGCATGCGCTTGAAAGAGTGGAGGAATGGTAAACAAGGAGCGCTTGTATGCCATTGTTCATAGGGTTTATACACAATCATGAACAAAAATGCTCATTTGCATGCATTTCCATCACACACGATCACGAACAAGGTTTCGTGCGTTTGCACTCATCAGGTAGGGACAGTATGATCAGTATCCGCATGCACTTGGTGAAGCAAACACCACGAAAACCGATCGTGCGGTGTTTGTGCGATAGAAAGGCATGGGAAAATGAGCAGATTGTATGATGCTTTTCAGATCTCTGTCAGGAGAAACTGTTATTTCAGGCAGTCTTGGTTTTCAAGTTAGCAAATTTGCGAGCTGTCGATAAACGATTGGCAAGCGACCTCCGCTTACTTCAATAGAATTTCGATTGCATCCGCTGTATATTTTATAGTTGTCATCCAATGGACCATGTAAAGCGATTGCTTTTTCATCATAAAATTTTGATTCTTGATTCTTCACGCTTCTTTAGCGCATTAAAAATGCAACGTGTAACGGAACTCTGATTGGGTTCAACACAGATATAACATCAATGATTCAGAATTCGAAACAAAGTGAATGCCCACAAAGAAAACAATCAAATCAATGATAATACTACAAACGGTTCAAAGTCCATGCTGCTGCACAAATTCGGCCATTCTTTTTTATCGTGCTTAATCCTGTCCGTTAATTAGATGGCATTCGTTTCCATTACGTTGGTACAATTATGCTTAGTACATGGAGTGACTGTACACTGTGGACCTGTCTCTCTCGTTGATTGCTAGTGCTGGTCCAATGCCCAAGATCAAATTAGAATCGTGACCGCATTAAGAATATTTTGCGCTGTGACTTTTGAATTTGAATAGGAGGTTTTTAGCAAAACCTTTAGATGAGTAGACGGCTTTTGTTTCGTAACTTTATCGTGCCTGCAAATTTTCCAGCAGACAAGTCATTAAGTGTGACTTTTATAAAGGTGGCATCTTGTAGAGAAAAGCACACTTCAATATTCTGCTGTACATTTGCAAGAGCTGAGCCTGAATGATTAGCAGAGATATAGATTTTATCTGTTTGTCATCACGGACTGTGCATTCCGATTATTCTGAAGCTCTACGAGCAATCTTAGAGTTCTGGGCGGTGACCAGACTATCTATTCATCGATGCCTTCAACGTTTGTATGCTGAATTTTAAGCTGAACATGCGATCATCCAGGTTTCTTTTCCAAGCACTTGGTAAATCTGGCAAATCTCCGTTTGGATTCAGCAATTGATGGAAGTAAGTTTGAGACCGATCGTGTATTCATAATGAAAGAAATTCGTGTGAAATTGGTTAGAGCAGCTTTTGGCTACGTTTCAATACTGCAAAGTCATATGTGTTTTCCATGAAAGACGCTGTATTGCCGACTAATGGTTTCAACAAGTAAGCTAAATGTCCTATTCCATAGACGATAGGTTGCACGGGAATGCTCTCCTTATGTATTTAAGGCAGACCGATAGAATCTATAATCTAGGGGTGAGAGCAGATTTTGGATACAAGTTACACCACAAGCCCTTTCCCAAACTATACTTAACACTACGTATCACGAAATTACCATTTTGTAGTTATTTATCACGTTTTTCATTTTGCTGTTATATATCCGTTCGTAATGACTCCCAGATAAGTGCTTAACGACCTTGTCTACATAATCACTCTTATTCAGAATTACCGTTACTATACCCCTTCTCAGCCTAAGTGGTTGAGATTAAGAAGTGCTTCTCTTTATTGCGAATCAAGATTTTTTCGCCTTGTTTTAAGTTTTTAATGACATTAAAGATAACGTTCCGTATCATATCAGCTTGCTCACTGGGAAGTCCATTTAAAGATCCCTCGATACAAGCGATAAGTTCATCATCCTTCATCACGACTTTACTGATTGGTGCGGCACATTCACCCATGACAGAGACATGCCATTTGTCTCGTTACATTCCAGTAGTGAGTACCCGTGTTTCGCTATGTTAACGATCTCACGTCGTTTCCGCTACATCCATGACCTGCATTGTAACCGTATGTCGTGTTTAACCATCTTAGAAAATTTTCACTGTTTCTCGCTACGTTCATGATATACATTCTAATCGTACGTGTCATGTTCCAACATTTTACCGAACTCTCATTTTTTCTATATATACATTACGCACATTCTGCCTGCTGTCAACCCACTTTTCGTTGGTCGATCTGTTATCCTATAAATACATACCGATGTTTACGGTCAAGGCATATTGGAGATTAAACGCTGGACATCTGCTCAAACGTCCCATTCTGGCTTTGTTCTGTTTTCCTCACTGTTGGATTAAGATTACCGCATCAATTGATAGAACGCAGCGACTGTCGTCTATACTGTTTCGTCATCCACTTTCGTCATAAAACTTACTTATGCAGACATTCAAACCTTCTTCCAACAGTTTTTTCACAGCCTGCGAAATATTTTGATTAGACAAATTCATGACACTAGAATATTTACTGTTTTATTAGGGTCATCTGACGAATTTTTATTATAAAATTCTAATAGCTTGTTGAACTTACAGATTTGTCGTTCTCCGATACGCTCCAATTGTGTTGCTAAGACCTCCACAAATTCTGCAGTAATCCACTTCAAATAATTCGGTTTGCAGTTTCAACATCCATTTCGAGGCTTTTGATCGAGCGGCCAATTTGTTTGCTTTGGTATTCTGAATATTTGTTTCGCATTCGCAGTCCCCTTTGTCGATATGAAAGA
Organism: Atriophallophorus winterbourni; assembly: GCA_013407085.1. Taxonomy (NCBI): domain Eukaryota; kingdom Metazoa; phylum Platyhelminthes; class Trematoda; order Plagiorchiida; family Microphallidae; genus Atriophallophorus; species Atriophallophorus winterbourni. The sequence continues at coordinate 47,714 of JACCGJ010000697.1, read as the reverse complement.
ATTATCCGTAGGTTTCACCACAAGATCACTTGGTATCACGCCACGTTGCTTGCAAGATGAAGATGCGGTGGTTAACCCGTCATGGCTTCATATTCCGCTGATCTCACCAACAATCTGGCCAATTTTGATACATGAGGTTCATATGGGTCAGCAGTTGACTGGAACAGGCTTAGAAACGATCATGTGTTCATAACGGAAATAAATTTGTGTTCAATCGGTCAGAGCAGTTTTTGGCAACGTTTCACTTCTGGCACAGAAGCTTCTTAGAGGAGCATTTGAAGAGTGTCAAAAGACAGCCTCGAAATGCGGGAGAATATCAATCCCTGATTCGTGATTCAGCCTTGGCGGAGTATGTTTCAGATACAGGTCATTACATCGATCTAGAAAACGTTGAAGTGTTAAGACGTGGTATTCAACCGCATGGCGCACGCTTACACGCTTAGGAGGTAGAAATTGCTAAGGCAGGACGACTGGCGGTCAATAAGGTAGATGGGTCCGAAATATCCACAATCTGGTGCTCAGCACTGATGCGAACGTAAATAGTTCATATTCATCTTATACCTAATAATTAATTATATCTTTGTTTTCCTTCAACAATTGTTTAACCATAACACCATTAATTATGTACTTACACGCATGTGGTCCGCAGTGTCAACTTATCTTGACCGTGTTCACTTGTTCTGTATTGCACACAAATTTCTTTCTATTTGTTCGGTTTCGTTCGAGAATTTTCACACATGTAGCATATGCCAGTCGTTTTCTTCGTTTGAAATCGATATTACCTCCGGCTTCAATCATTTGCGACATTTCGTGTGACACGTGTGTGAGCAGTTGCGACACGTAACAGATTTGGCAATACTACTCACTAAATTCTCGCAGACGACGCGTGTTTCGAGAACAGCAGATCGTTCCGGCAATCGATTGGAATATGTTTGGGACCGATCGTGTATTCATGATGCAAAGGAATTTGTGTGCAAAAAAACTACTCTAACCGATTGCACACAAATTCCTTTGCAGCAGATCGTTCCATTTTAACATGTTCAGCTAAAGTACAAATTAACGCAGAAAAATCGATACTTCCTGGGTTGGTTGGTATTGTATAGTATAGTATTGTGTGGAATGGGGTGAGAAGTGACGTGATATATATGCATATTTCGTCACTATATTTAGCCGCGAATTTGCATATAAAGTTAATAATACTGTTTCCCACCACCCGGACAATTTATTCCAGGTTCTAACCAACAGCAAGTTTCAAGATTATGGTTTTATGTTCGATATCCCACACTAATAAGTACTGACGCATTTATTTTTATTCAGTGCGAATTTTTATATTCGCTAAATGACCGTTTGTTAAACTTCACTAGTTTGCCTTGAATTGAATAAAACATAACAATTATATGAGAAATAACTCTAAAATTGCCCCGACTCAACGGTAATTCATTTTCACTTTATACACAATTCATGAATAACAATTCATAGCATTTTCAATAATATATTCATAGATTTATTCATAGATTATATGCAGGTATAATGCTATGCTTTACAAGACCCACAAAATGTACATTGGGTCGGATGGTAAAAAATATCAAAATATTGTTAGATTATTGTCAAACGTGAAAAACATACTTGTCCATGTGGATATCTAGTGATTTCTTGAAACCTTAAACGGTTTCAGATTGTACCACATGAGTGGGTAAACTTTTCCACAATTGCACATTGCGAACGGAAAATGCATATTTGCGGCAGTTCAACCTGCTATGCTGTTGGTAAAGTTTCAATTGGTGACCTCGCAGATCTGTGTTATGGGAACGATGAAACAAACGACCGCAAGGATGATTTGTTTGATTAAGCACTGTCCAAATGAATATTAGTGCTCCTCGTTTCCGTCTGTATTGAGCTGAATGCAAATTCAATAATTCAATAATAATTCAATAATTCAATTCAATAATTCAATTCAATAATAATAAGTCTCATTTCGTATGGATAATTAGATCGTCCCAGGACGAGTTTTGTCGCTCTGCGCTGTGGAGTTTCTAATAGCAGAATATCTTTTTTCAACCAAGGATCCCATGCCGGTATAGCATATTCAACATAAGGACGGATGTACGTTAAAATCAATTTGCAGACAATATTGGGGTCAAACTAACCTAGGACTCTTCTGAGGAGACCCAAGTTGTTTTCAGCTTTGCAGGCAGCCAGTCGACATTGCATTGAGTTTCCTAAGTTTGATTGGATAATCACACCTAAATCTTTTTCGAAGGAGACGGGTTTAATAACAGTGCGACCAAGATAATATTCTTTGCTGGACTTGCTGTTGATAGACAATAGGCTGCATTTCGAAGCATTCAGGGGCATTTCGTTGTCTAGGGACCAAGTGTGAATCATATCGAGATCCCGTTGCAGATTCTGCGTGTCGTCTGTGGAGTTTATCTTGCGCCAAAGAGTTGCGTCATCAGCGAAAATAAGCACTGACCACTGCAATACAGTAGGCAAGTCGTTTATATATATATTAAAAACAAAAGCGGTCCGAGGACTGATCCTTGTGGGACACCATGGGTTATTGTGGTTATTGTGAAGTGTAATGCTCTATCAACTATACTTTTAGAATCTTTAATACGAATCGAATTCTCATAAGAATTTCGGGATTAACACTGTATCTGGTAAAAAATGGTTGAGCTATGAAGCCAATCTTAAATATGATTGGTACATACACTCACACACACGTCGATTAGGTTCGACCATATGCATGAAAACAGATTCCATATTTGCATGCATATCTATCACTTTCACACTACGATCGGTTTCATCATGTCTGCGCTCATCAACTGAGAACAATACGATCAGTTTTGAGTGCAAGCAGTATTCAAAATTAGCTCCAAAGCCCAAACTTTGTTTACCATTTCTCCTGATCGTACTACCTGATGATTGTAAACAGCACGGATCCGTTTGTGATGTTTTTGTTGTTTGTTGGCCTCCTGAGGTCGATGTCGACCATGGATGTACATCACAAGCGCTTGAATTTTCAGGTTCCACAGTTTTTTGAATGACTAAACAGCCCGATTCGGGAGGAACAATCTATCCCGCAGCGCTTGCAACGATAGGCAAACCTAGGTCGTTGGGCGTCAGTTGCACGCCTGCAGCGTGATCTGCTTCAGCAGCCAAGAGCTGTATCTGCTCCTCCCCACCTACAAGACGGATTACACAGTGCCTACATAGTGAGTGGTCAAGAGAAATTTCTTCCCAACTAGTGGGGTCAATGCCAAGAGTTTTCATGTCTCTTTTGCAAACATCTTTGTACCACAAGTGCGGTCTACCCAATGGTCAACTTCCTGATTGCAACTCACCATACAGTAGATCTTTCGAAATGTGACCATTTTCCATTCTGTAGATGTGACCAAGCTATCTTAGGCAGCACTGTCACAGCAGGGTGGACATTATCTGCAGACCAGCTTTTGAAAGCACTTCAGCATTAACCAATTTGTCAATCCACGATATGTTCAAGATACGATGAATGCTTCATAGATGGAAAGCATTCAGCTTCCGTTCGTGTCTTGCGTGGGTGGTCCAGGTTTCACTGCTATACAGTAAAGCATTTAGTATATGCTTGCAAATAATAATTTGGTTTCGAACACTATAAACGCTTTGCGGAACGTACGATGTGGTTTGAACGAACGATAGATTATAATGCTTGAATGCATAGAAATCTCGAAACGCACGATGCCAACTGTAACCTATTAGCAACCTTTAAAGGCGATTAGAGGATATAGGTTGGTTAAATGTCTTTCTTGCATTTTTGCTAGTTGGATTATTGCAATAACCACAGGAAAATTCATCCATTACTTCAAATGTTGACCGAATGTGAATCATTATGATTACTTCAGATCGGAATTTCCAATGATATAAAATGAAAACTTTTATTTAGGATAAGTTTTTTCCATCTAGATTAGTATCACGCATTGGCTTAAGAGGTGCAAAATTGTGTATTTCCCATAATTCTTTTATTTCCTCGGCGTGATTTAATGGTTTGGAATTAAGTGCATTAGTCGTTTGTATTATTGTGTAATCGTCAAATAATGACGGCTTAATGTTGCACATTATCATATCTTTCAATTCTGTGCTGGATCCATATTTATGGAACGTCGCGAATGATATGCTACAATAAAGCTGAAATATTTGCCGGAAGTCGACGATGGGAGAGTGCCGCTTAATGGCTTCATGATAATTCGCATTGAAAAAGCATGCACAAGAAATCAAAATATGGAAAAATCAAAAGAAAATGGCCACCCAAAAGCTCAAATAATAAATAACCGTTCAATTCAATCAATCAGCCTCGGGTACCGCATTAATGGCTTGAAAAATATGTAAGCTGTTAAATAAAGGTCTACTTGTTAAATAAAGTTCTTGCAAAGTAACACGATGCTATAAAATAAAGAATCACAACGTCATGCTTGGTGAGACACTCAAATGGCTTATAAGCAGCCAATATTTTGTGGTGCTCACATACCCATCACTCACTCAGAAGTAAGCAGTTAGTTATTACATTTTATTTATCAGGACTACTAATTAGTAGTAAATGAACCATAGAATTTAATCTCATTCATGTGCTTGAACGATGCCCGGGACAAATAATGGTGTTCACAAGCAAAATATTGCAACTCCTTTGAAATGGCCACCAGAAATCTCGTGCGATGAATTGTTAAGTTTACCTAAAACGTAACATGATTCACAGGATTTCAAAATGTCTGACCTACCTAGTATTGATGAAATATGATACATTTTCGCACATTTTAATACAAAAATAATAATATTTCCAATATAAACAGCGTAAATATTTAGCTATCAATATCAAGTTAACGAGTAATAATATGTGCACCGTTCCTATCATTATACACTGCCAGATAGATAAGAGCAAATGAAAAAGATAAATGCGTAGCGTTAATGATAGGTTAGAAAATGAGTTTGTGGTATGACATGTATCCCAAATCTACTATAACTTCTAGATATCATGGCCTGCCTAACATACAAAACGAGGGCATTCCCATAGGACTATTGTAAAGGGTGAGAGCCGAAAGTGAATACATCAGGTCGATCGAAGGCAAATCGCCTTCCCTGTTCTAAAGTATATTACGTTGTCTGCAGGAGTTTCGGGTTACTCGATCCAGAATTAGCCAATTCGCCGCCAGCGATCCACAGACGAAACACAAACACGCTTATCTTATATAGGCAAATCACGTAATCACAAAACTGACCTCATACATGTCTGTCCCGGTTCTCACTTTGACCTGATTTCTCAATCGATTTCATGCAAGCCGATCAAATTCTCCCTTCGACATGCAGGGCTTGATTGACCGGTTTTAGCAAATTGTATATCGTTTGATAACAGGTTGACGTTGTCTATCTACACATATTTCCTAGAATAATGTCGTTTAAGCCGTTCTCATGTAATCCTACTGAAACCCGAATGATTACGGGTTCGCAATTGTCGTTGTCGGTCGCTTCAGCGCTTCTTGCTCTCGCGTTGTGTCGGAGGGTGGTTTTTGGCCCATCATCCCAAAGCTCGTGATTAGCACTCATCCCTAATGCATTTTGCATCATCAGGCTGAACACGACTGGTCAGGGATGATAGACTGCTGGTTCACGTCCATTCACATATTTTCTGTTCAAGCTAGATAAACAGGATTAACCAAGACAGATTCTTTGTTTTGCCGGGACACGTTCGATTTTCCTTCACCCCAGGTTCTTTGCTTGGCCACAGCACCGGTGAAAGGGGGCAATCCGGATGTGGTTAGGTCAGGCCAGTTGAGGCCGAATCGCGTTCCTTGCTCTAAAGACTACGTTGTATGAACAGGATTCAGGTCACTCGATTCAACATTAACCACGTCACCCCGCGTTTCACAGCCACTTGATGATTGCGTCCCGATCCATCCCTGAGGTCAACCTGTCCAACACTAATCGCGTTCACCCACGAGTCCCACAACACTAGAGATAGTCAATTGGTCAATTTCGTTTATTACGCACAAGACAAGACGCATATATAGGTAAATCACGTAACACAAACACTGACTTGAAATTTGACTATCCCGCGGAGCCTCAACTTTTAAATTCGTTCCTCGTACGTTAGTTTCTGGAAACCACTTACGAGTTTAGTTATACGATGGTAAGTTCTATCAAACAATTGTGTATCCTTTTTGAGACAGGGAGTTCAAGCTTGCGATGCATGCTGCATTGTTGTCATGGTTGTGTGCAAATTTTCAGGCGAGAGGATTCTGATGATCCATCGCAATATACCCAGAAACCCGGAAGCACACTTGTAGATGATCCCACAGCATGCTTTTCCCAAAGCTGTCGCATTCCAAGATCCTTGTTCAATTCTGACCATTTAAAAATTGTCTGTCCAAAGTGATATGTGTACTGAAGTGGCTTATCAATTTGCAGCATCTTTCATTTTTGAAAATTGAATGGTAACTTATTTCACGCTAACCAGAGTATTTAAATAAGTTTGCTGCTGTGAACAGTCCGCAGTAAATTCTATCCGCGTCCAAATTTTAATATCACTGACAAACAGAACCACATTGCATTCAAGGTTCAAGGCTCCAGGATTTTAATGGTCTAAAAAGTAACAAGCTTAACAACAACCATAGGATGGTAAAAGTTGAAATGAATGTGAATAAACAAGATAAGGAATTAGATTAAGCAGTATATAAGTGTTGGGGGAACGAATAGTTCAATAAAAATTCGTCTAATTTCGTTTTAATTTCATGCAAGCTGGTGGAGTGCGCAACGGTAGACGGTAAACTGTTCCAAGTAAAACAGACAAGGACAGAATAAAAATAGCTTCTACAGGTCATGCGGAAATGGGGTACCACCAGCACATATTCATGGGTCCGATACTTTCTCGTATCGTTTCGCGTGATTAAATCATGTAAGGGATGGCTTGGGTTGTGAAATGTTTTGTAAAGTAAGATAAGGTCTCCTCTGATTCGTCGATAGGGAAAGTCGAACAGATTCAGTTGAACTATCCTTTCTTTATAAGGCTTGTCTCGGATGCTGAAAACTAGTTTTGTTGAGCGGTGATAGATTCGCTGCATAAGTTCAACATCCTTCTTGAGCCATGGAGACCATGACTGCACATCGTATTCTATCTCTGTTCTCAGTTATGTATTCACAATCCTTTGGAATATCTTGGGCGAAAATTTCCCAAATATCCGTTTGAGTAGATTTAGGATACAATCGAAAGCCTTGAGAACGATGTCGAAACTGAGAGTCGAATTATCCGAAGCGGACTTCTACAGATTTTGTGGAAAACACGCCGAGGTCTTAGTCACGCAAACGGAGCCAATGGGAGAAAGACAAAACCGTAAGTTCAACAAGTTATTAGATTTGTATAAGGAACGTTCATCGGATAAATGTAATAAGTCATTATCTAGTAGCCTGCATTCTAGTGTTATGAATTTATCTAATCGCTAACTTTCGCAAGCTGAGCAAACATTGTTGGAGAAGGGCTTGAGTTTCTGCATAAGTAAGAGCTTTATGAAGGCTGATGATCTTATCCGCTGGATTGAGGGAACATTAAATGGACTTCCCAGCGAACACGCAGATACGGTATTAAACTGTATCACTGGTGTCATTACAAACCAGGAACAAGGCGATGCAAACCTTGATTCACATGAAAGACAAACACTTCTTACGCTGAAGCAAGATACAAATATAGTGATTACTTAGGCGGCAAAAGTAATGTAACGGTAATTTTGAACAAAAGCGATTATTTAGACAGGTTTGGGGTACACTCATCCGAGGGCCATTATGAACGGATAGATAATAGCAAAATGAAAAATGTAATGAATAATTGCAAAATGGTAGTCTCTATGTACGTACGTAGCGTTAAGGAGAGTTTGGGAAAGGAATTGTAGTATAACCTGTATCCCAAGTCTACTTTAACTCCTAGATTTTACAGCCTACCTAAAATACATAAAGAAGGCATTCCCGTAAGACCAATCGTCGATGGTATCTGATCACCTGCGCACGAGTTAGCGAGACCAAGGATATCCAAACAGTTTTGTAAAACGCCAATTGATGAAGGTAAAATACCCATCAGAAAAATCGGAGAAAAATTGGCGAGATACAGTTTGCATACCGTATGTAAAAGGCACATCTGGAGCGATAAGCAGAATCTTAAGCTTAGCGGCCATACGCGTAACTTATAAGAAAAGGAAAACTATCCGTTCGGTTCCGATGCACCTCAAAGATAAAACACTTTTATCTAGAGTTACGAACAACATCTACAGAATCAACTGTAAGGATTGTTCGGGTGTCTACACAAGACAGACTTCCAGGGAAATTCATACTAGAATCGAAGAACACCGAAAGCGTGTCCAGAGACGGCCAGGGATGCGAGAGATTGTTGTTGTTGGCCTCCTTCGGTCGATGTCGACCATGGATGTACATCACATCACATGAATTTCATGTTTTACAGCTTTGGGAATGACTAAACAGTCCGATTCGGGAGGAACAATCTCACCCACAGCGTTGGCAACGATAGTCAGAACTCTGTTGTATTGCATCAGTTGCACGCCGGCGGCGTGATCTGCGTTCAGCAGCCAGGAGCTGCATTTGCTCCTCCCCGGCTTGCAGTCGACGCTTTACACAATGCTCCAAAGTGAGCGGTCAAGAGCAAGTTCTTCCCAGCTTGCGGGGTCATGTCAAGAGGTTTCATATCTCTTTTCAACATCTTTGTACCGCAAGTGCGGTCTGCCCAATGGTTGACTTCCTAATTGCAACTCACCGTAGAGTAGATCTTTCGGAATACGACCATTTTCCATTCTATAGACATGACCAAGCCACCGCAGGCGGCGCTGACGTAAAAGGGTGAACATGCTCTGTAGACCAGCTTTTGAAAGCACTTCAGCGTTAGTCACTCTGTCCATCCACGTTATGTTCAAGATACGACGGATGCTTCGTAGATGGAAAGCATTCAGCTTCCGTTCGTGTCTTGCGTGGGTGGCCCAGGTTTCACTGCCAATAGTAAAGCATTTAGTACGCACGCGCTGTATACCATCATCTTTGTCTTTACAGTCAGCTTGCGGTTAATCCCAAACACGAGAGTTCAATCGGGACAAAATGACAGCTGCTCTGCCAATCCGCTTATCAATCTCCGTGTCTAGCGAGAGGTTATCCGCAATGGTTGAACCAAGATATGTGAAATGATGTACTGGTTCGAGCTGACAGTTTCCAACAGTGATGATTGGTGGCGATGCAGTCCCTTGACCAAGGACTTTGGTCTTGCTCATGCTGATTGTTAACCCAAAGTCTCTGCATGCCGACGAAAAACAGTCCATTAGCGACTGTAGGTTCTCTCGGGACTGAGCAATAAAGCCTGCATCGTCGGCAAGCAACAGGTCACGGATTATCACACCCCGTACTTTGGTTTGTGATCTCAACCGGTTTAGGTTGAAAAGCTTACCATCACTTCGCGTGCGTATGTAAATGCCTTCTGTTCTCGTCCTAAAAGCGTGTTTCAGAAGCAGAGCAAAGAAAATGCCGAACAGCGTGGGACCAAGAACACACCCTTGTTTGACGCCTCGGCGAATTTCAAATGCTTCTGAACTGCAACCGTTAAAATGGACTGAGCCTTTCATGCCTGAGTGGAACGAAATAACGAGTCTCAGCAGCCTTGGGGGGGCAGCCTATCAGATCGAGCATTTTGAAGAGACCCTCCCTGCTGACGTAGTCGAATGCCTTAGTTAAATCAATAAAAACAGCGTATAATGGCATACGCTGTTCCCGACACTTTTCTTGAAGTTGTCTCATGGAGAAGATCGTGTCAACGGTTGATCTTCCCTTGCGGAAGCCACATTGAGATTCGGAGTAAATTCTATCAGATAAAACCTGCAGCCGGATCTGTAAGATTTTAGCAAACAATTTGCCTACAACATTCAGAAGGGAGATTCCTCTGTAATTGTTGCAGTCGCCTCTGTCACCCTTATTCTTAAATAGCGTGATGATCTTTGTGTCTCGCATCTCTTGTGGGACACCCCCCTCCTGCGGGCACTGAAGAAGCAAATTGTGAATAGGTTGTAATAATGCTGCTCTACCGCATTTGATGAGCTCAGGTGGAATTCCGTCGTCGCCAGGGGCCTTCCCATTCGCTAAGCGGTCGATTGCCTTATTGAGGTCATCAAGAGTATGAGGGGTATCTAGATATTCAATGGTCGGCAACCGCTCGACATTTTCAAGTGCATGCGGTAGAACCGTGCTGTCCCTAACGTAGAGAGATGAGAAGTGCTCTACCCATCTTTCCATCTGTTTAGATTTGTCGACAATCCGCTTACCAGATAAAGACTTAATGGGAGCCGTTTTAAGTTTGTTTGGGCCAATGGCTCTCTTGATCCCATCATACATACCGTGAAAATTTCCGGTATCCGCAGCTTTTTGGATATTGAGGCTAACTTCAGTCCAATAGTCGTTTGCACACGCCTTGCAGTCTGTTGGACCTTATTTCTAGCTGCTCTTAGAAGACGTAAGTTTTCATCTGTTGGCATACCTTTGAACCTCAAGAATGCTGAGCGTTTCTCATCCAGCACAGCAGTCATATCAGAAGCGTTTGCTTCGAACCAGTCGCTCGTTCGAGCTTTCTTCGGACCGAAAGTGGAAAGTGCGACTCGGCATATGCAGCTTTTTATCAATTCCCAGTTTTCTGAAGCCGATTAAAGTGGGGTTGTCTTGTTGAACTCGTCCGTGAAGGCTTTTGCGTCTTTTTCAGAAGACGTCGCAGAGAGCGTCGGTGCATAAACGTTGACCAACGTAATGGTACCAGTAATGCACCTCAGATTTAGAGTCCAAATTCGTTCGCTCCCGCTGCTGCTCGGTTCTGTTGCTTTTAATATGTCGTTTCGCACGGCAAACCCAACTCCATGCAGTCGACGCTCATCGGAACCTCTTCCATTCCAAAAGAATGTGTAATCACTTTCTGTTAGCTTACCAGTGTCTGGTAAGCGCGTCTCTTGTAGGGCAGCCACGTCGACATTCAGCCTCTTTAGCTCGTTGTTAATCACGGCGGACTTTCTAACGCCTCTGATATTCGAGACGTCGTCATGAAATCCTGGAAGCATGGACCGGACGTTCCAGGTTCCAAGTTTCAGAACTGACATTTGTTGTTTGGTATTTCGATTCGCTGGTGCGGAAAAATACAGTCTGCTTGTCGGTTGATTCCTAATCCCATGCACCCAATGAGGATAGCAGACCGTGGCGAGACGGCACCTTATTGACTGGGGGCTGCCCAGCTTGAGGCGGGCGGTAGCCGTCCAATGAGACCTGGAAGTCTCTCCCACCGTCGAAAGCAGCCCCAGGCGCTTAGCTCTACGCCAGTCGAGCCATAGCTTTTAACCGGTATCTGCTGCTTCCCGTGTTATTTTCCGTAGAAGCGGAATGGAGTGTCCTCTCCATGTGATGTGGCAGTTCAATATGGAGAACTAGCTGTTGCCCATGCAGCAAGTGCTCCCTCTCCACGGCACCACTGGAACCAAAGGAACAGCTAGGCTGATACGTTTGGACAACGATGCCGTCGCAGGAGCTGGCAGGACGAAGTTGAATAAACTTCGGACTGCCTAACGGGACTCCGGCTCCGGATTTTTCCTCGAGGTTGACTCCTGAAGCCTTTTCCATGAATGGATGTAGCCACAAGGCAGTGGAGGTTTGAGATAAGGGTTTTCCTTCCCCTATGTGGGCCGCCTTCATGGACTAACGAGCTCCACCTGCCCGAAGCATGATGGTTTTGAGGCGCCAGTCAGCCGCCTTCGCCCCTTCTCCTGTCAGTAGAAGCAGTTCCGCCGGGTCACACAGGACCACGCGTGCAGGTCACGTGCGAGGGATTATCAATCCCTTAGTCGTGACTCCGCTTGGTGGAGCACGTTTTAGATACGATATTAAACCGTATAGCCAACGCCTACATGCTGAGTCGGTCGAAATTGCCAAAGGAGGTCGATTGGAAGTCAATAAGGATGGGAAAGTAAATATTTGTTATTCACCTTATACCTACTAGTTAATCAGATTTATGTTTTTCTTCAAAAATAGCATAACCCAAGCCCCATTATTTATGTACCTTTACGCATGTGGGCCCCTGTGTCAACTGACCTTGACCGCGTTCACTTGTATTAGATTGATGTGGATACACACTATTGGGCAAATCGACCACTGATCCTGGTCATGCCTACGAGACGTGAAACACCATATTCTGCATAGCGGTAAGGTGAAGTCAGGGGTGGTGAGTGGACTGCTACTTAGTCATGTCCTGACTATCACCCTTGTTCTGACGAAGCTTCTGTGTCAGAAGTGAAACGTTACCCAAAAGCTGCTCTAAGCGATTTCACTCAAATTTCTTTGCTTGGATGTATGTATGTATTTAATATCTATGACAATGAGTGCGGTGGGAAACTTCCGAAAATTCGTCTGAGTAAGCAGAGTATGCTGAATGCATGCGCATAGATGGCCTCGCACTGCAGGCTGTTTTTCCAAATTTCCGCTCCCCGAGATACTGAGATCTTTCTAAGATATACTCCACTCAAGCGTGTAACTGCCAAGTACGTAAGAGAACGGGACGTGTCTCCCGACTACTAAAATATTGCACTTGCTGACAAGCTGTTTTAAATTGACCACTGGTACAACTTACTCAAGTCAGCTTGTAAAACTAGGCGATCGTCAACAGAGTTAGCCTTCGTTCAAATTTTTATATCGTCGGCGAAAAAGTTTAGAGCGTACCAGTTTCAGTAGATCATATTAAGAACAGTTTTGGACCGAGTACTGAACCTTGTGGGACACCGCAAGTGGCCTCAATCGTTCTGGAAATTTCGTCTTCTATTCTGACTTTTGTTTTGCGATCAGACAGTTAACTTGCGAGTCATGTTAGTAGATTTCAAGCGACGCCAAATCCTCCAGCTTCTGAAGTAGTAAGGATTGATCAACTCGATCGAAAGCTTTAGATATATCAAATTAACAGTCCTGTACGGGACACCCTTCGTCTAATGCTTGCGTCCAATCGTTTAAAGTTGTGAAAAAGTTAGAAAAGCATGAATGTTTTATTTTCTAAATCCACGTTGTGTCTGAGAAAGAATTTCATGGCTCTAGAGGTGCCTGATAACACATTCACACACCAAACGTTTCAATACCTTAGAAACCATTGAAAGAAGTGCCACAGGTCGGTAATTTTTCGGATCCCCACGACTGCCACCTTTGTAGATTGGTGTAATAGCTTCGGTTTTGCAGTCAGCTGGTACGATTGCGTGTGTTTAAATAAATAAGATATTGAGGCGCAAAGCTCCAGCGCACATGACTTCAGAATAGCTGGCGTTATTCCGTATTCCCCCGGGGATTTTTTAACGTTTAGCCTGCGTAAATGCTTCCGCGCATCCGTAGGATTCACATCGACATCACTTAGACGTTAAACCTCTATTAAAGGTGGCAAAGGTGTTGGCAGGGACACACAATTTGGACAAAAGACTTGCGCATAAAATGTTGCTAGGGCATCAGCTTTATCCCTGACATTATCTGTCAATCCATCCGCTGTTTGAATAGGAAAAACTACCGGTTTAACCTTAGTCGCGTTGTGTACGATCGTGTATAGTATCTTAGGATGTCGTTCCATCTGGTCTATCAGCATCCAATGGTGATATTGCTTGACTTCCCGAATTAAGGACGTCACCTTGTTTCGGATATTTCGAAAATGTTCCCAGGATACGTCTGTTCGAGTGCTACTGTGTGCAGCCCATGTCGAATTTCGCATGGCTATCCACTTTCGAGTTCGACTACGGAGTTAGATACAAAATTTTCTGGCTTTTCTTTTCGGAGTTCAGGCTGAGAATTCGTTTATTTTAATATCGGTGTATTTTAAATGGCCGAAACAATTAGTTTCTGCATTCGTAAGTCGAGATGCATCTCTTCAAACATCTTGAGTGTTTCGCCTTGCGTCACAATCAGTTAACTTTCAAGCTAGACAAATAGCTGTCCGCTGATGTCAATCTACTGCAGCTTTACAGTAGTCGAAAGTGATCAACTCGGTCAAAAGTTTTAGACGTATCGGAGATCAAGCGTGGATGCTAGCTCGTTCATCAACCGCTTGGGTTCAGTCGTTCAGCACCATCGGCAAGTTTGTCAGGCATGAGCGAGATTTACGATTACGATGCAGCGCTGTAGATGGTATTTTTGCGATTCCAAGTGATGAACTATTTTCTCCGTCACTATGCGCTCTGGAACTTTGGACAAGACGGAAATTAAGGTAACAAACGGTAGTATCTCCCTTGTATATAGATAAAATAACTCCAGTTGTCCACTCTGTTGACACCACTCATCGGTTAGAGAATGTTTGAACAATTTATTAAATTGTGTACAGCTGCCGGTCACAGGATTCTAGCGTGTTGCTGTGATTCCGTCGGCTGCATGAGATTTTTCAAGGGTCATTCGGTTTAAACGCCGTTGTATAATCGCTGGTTTTATCTCGATGTCATTCAGCTGTTGCGTCAGGTTTGATGTCGGTAAGTCTACAGTCTATGTGATTGTTAATGGACTAAATATTTTTACTTAAAAGTGAACGAGAGCATTAGCTGTTTTCTTTACCAAGACAGTTAATCAACTTTAAGTAACCACAAGAAATACCACTTGGTTTCACGTTGGGTCGAACATTAACAATCAGAAATAGCAATTTAGGATTTTTCCATTTTCAAAGACAGAAAGTGATGGTTACGTTGGAACGTTACGTTACGTGCTAATCACGAGTTTTCGAATATGCAGAAAAATAAAACCTCAGGCACAACACAAGAGCAGAAAGCGCCAAAACGACTGACGAAAACAATCACCAACTCGCAATAATTCGTTTTTCGAAAGGACTGCTTAAGAACGGTTTGAGTGACATCATCGTCGAAACATGAGCAGAGGGATAACCTCAACCACCAGGTGAAGCACATCTGACCAATCATCACATATTAGTTTCATCCGTCTAGCATTAGCCATGACCCACTCCCACGTTGCATGCAGCAAACACATTGATTGCGTCTCGCTCCATCACTGAGGTCGACCTGTCCGACGCTAATTGCGCTCACCCACGAATCCCACAGCACAAGAGAAGCCGATCGGTGAAACGTACAAGACAAATAACGAAACACCGGCCTATCTTATATAGGCAAAACAAACAACATGTATGTCCCAGTTGCCACTTCGATCTGATTTGACAGTCAATTTTGTTTGACCAACAATGACGAATTGCATATCGTTCGATTGGGGCTGACGTTGTCCATCTTCTCATACCACTCAAAATGTTGTCGCTTGAACCGTTCGAATGCAATCATTCCGAAACCCGAAATATTACGAGTTCGCAATTGTCGTCGTCGATCTTCTCAGTGCTTTTTTATCTTGTGTTGTGCCGGAGGATGGAGCTCTGCAAATCATTCTAATGTTCTTGATTAGCACTCATCGCCAATGCACTTCGCACCTCCACACCATGTGACGAGGGCTTTAACTAAATCGGCTGACACGAAATCGATCGTCAAATCAGGTCAGAGAGTTCAAAATGGCTTTATTCGCTTATACAAGCTTACAAGGAATAAGATTTAATTTAATCACACCAATTTACCGAAGGATTTAAATTGCCGGTCTCATCTTTAAATCCGAAAATCTTTGCTTTCGTCTACCGGCGTCAACAAAATTAGACGAGTGTTGTGCCGAAAACAAACAAAGTTCTACCTGCAAGAAATTTTCCAATCATGTCTTAGTGTTCATATGAAATTTTTTGGCGACTAGCACAGTAAGCCTCTATAGTTCAAAATACAAAAAGTGCTCAGTATTTAAAGAATGTATGGCGCAAAAATATCTGGTTAACATGGATCAAAAACAAAAATTGGTAAAAGCAATAGTGGAGACTGATTACCAAAAATAGCTGCAAAAATAAATTTTAAACTAAGCCCATTTAAAGGTCGCACAACCGTTTCAGAAATGTTGAGGACTGTGTTGTGTTAATGGGATTTTCCTATAGAATGTAGTTGCATGTTTTATTCCTTGTCATGTGCCTAAAGGTACGAGGATATCAAGGCCGGGGCGGTTTTGGGGATAAGCTAGCAATTCCAAAATGCTCTAGTGGCACGCGTCTCATATAACCACTGACAACCAAGTCCAGCTCCTGGCCTGCACGAGGGGTGCTGTGTGACCCAACGGAACTGCTTCTACTGACAGGAGAAAGGGCGAGGGTGGATGGCTGGCGCCTCAAAACCAGCATGCTTCAGGCAGGTGGAGCTCGTAATTCCACGAAGGCGGTTAACATAGGGGAAGGAAAACCCTTATGTCAAACCTCCACTGCATTGTGGCTAATTCCAATCATGGAAAAGACTACATGAGTCCACCACGAGGAAAAATACAGAGCCGGAGTCACGTTAGGCAGTCCGAAGTTGTATTCAACTTCGTCCTGGCAACCCCTGCGACGGCATCATTGTCCATACATATGAGCCTAGCTGTTCCTTTGGTTCCATTGGTGCCGTGGAGAGGGACCACTTACGGCATGGACAACAGCTAGTTCTCTATATTGAAGTGCCCTGGCGTACATCTCGACGCACCAATGGAGTGGACACTACATTCGGCTTCTACGGATAATAACATGAGAAGCACCAAATACCGGTTAAAAGCTATGGCTCAACCGGCGTAGAGCTCAGCGCATGGGGCTGATTCTGACGGTGGGAGAGATTTTCAGATCTCATTGGACGGCTACTGCCCGCCTCAAGCTGGGCAGCCCCCAGTAAATAAGGTGCCGTCTCGCCACGGACTGCTATCCTAATTAGGTGCATGGGGATTAGGAATCAACCGACAAGCAGAATGTAATGTGCATAAAGTCTCATGGAAGCATCCTCGTTCAAAGCATTGGCATCACCTTGATTTTATTCTTGCTAGGCGAACTAATATAAAAAGCGTACTCCTAAACAGATCATGCCAAAGCACAGACTGCGGCACTGTCCATTCGATGGTTTGTGCAAAACTGAAGCTTCCCAAGTCGAGATTTTACCGCACCACATTGTCTGCTAAACCAAGGATAGACGTCACTCGCATGTGCGAACCTAATCTAGCTGCGAGATTTGCAAAAGCCTTCACAGCCGAGTTAAAAAAAGACAACCCCACTCGAATCGGCTTCAGAAAACTGGAAATCGATAAATATATGCATATGCCGGTCCGAAGAAAGCTCGAACGAGCGACTGGTTCGAAGCAAAAGCTTCTGAGATGACTGCTGTGTTGGATGAGAAACGCTCAGCATTCTTGAAGTTCAAAAGTATGCCAACAGATGAAAACTTACGACTTCTAAGAGCAGCTAGAAATAAAGTCCAACAGAATGCAAGACGATGTGCAAATGACTATTGGACTGAAATTAGCTCCAGAATCCAAAAGGCTGTAGATACTGGAAATTTTCACGGTATGTATGATGAGAACAAGAGAGGGATTGGTTCAAACAGACTTAAAACGGCTCCCATTAAGTCTGTATCTGGTGACCCGATTGCGGACAAAACTCAGCAGATGGAAAGATGAGTAGAGCACTTCTCCTCTCTCTACTCTAGGGACAGTACGGTTTTACCACATGTAATTGAAAATGTTGAGCTGTTGCCAACCATTGAACATCTAGATACTCGCCCTACTCTTGACGAGCTCAATAGGGCAATCGACCGCTTAGTGAATGGGAAGGCCCCTGGTGACGACGGAATTCCACCTGAGCTCATCTAATGCTGTAGAACAGCATTATTACAGCCTCTTCACCATTTGATTCTTCAGCGCCGGTAGAAGGAGCGTGTCCCACAAAACATGTGGGACACGAAGATCGTCACACTATTTAAGAATAAGGGTGATCGAGGCGACTGCAGCAATTACAGCGGAATCTACATTCTGAATGTTGTAGGCAAATTGTGTAAAGCGTCGTCTACAAGCTGGGGAGGAGCAGATACAGCTCTTGGCCGTTGAACGTAGATCACGCTGCAGGCGTGCAACTGACGCCCCACAACCGAGTTCAACCTGTCGTTGCAAGCGCCGCGGAAGAGATTGTTCCTCCCGAATCGGACTGTTTAATCATTCAAAAAGCTGTGGAACCTGAAAATTGATGCGGTTGTAACGTACATCCATGGTCGACATCGACCGAAGGTGGCCATCAACATCAAGTGCTAATAATTGCGAAATTGGTGTTCACCTATGTTGTGGATTTCGTGGGTGAACGTGATTAACGTTTGGGGAGGGTTACGCGGTTGTAAGATCGAGCGTCCTCGAAGCCTGTGCAAACATGTCAGATTTGGGCCCGTTTGACCTGGTGTAATCCCCAATCTTACAATTTCATCTATCCCGCCTGTTGCCTAAAAACCGAAGATAGACACCGACCCGATGGGCCACAGGGTTCGAACCACAACCAGGCAAACTAATCGGAAAATATATATGTATCAATTGTATTGTGAAATGACAGGGATTTTCTGTTACAGTGTTAGGCTACTAGGCTCTTTCTTGTACAGCCGTGGAATAAAACAATGTCAACGATAGTGTCTCCATGGCGATTTGTCCACAAGCTTCAGCAATCATGAAAATACAAGATTTTATCATCCGAAATTTTTTTTGAAGAACTTAATGATAGTTCCATTTTTGATACCGAATTAGAAGTGGCATGGGCTTTATCGCATGTGACGTATATACCGACCAACCTTGGACAGCGAACCGGAAGTCGGACTGGGACTCCTCGTACCAAGAAGTGGTTACCTGATCTGGTGCAACGATGTGGATGAGAAATGAAAAGATCAATTTTTCACGTTGTAAAGTAATCGACTTCTACCCACCCAGTAGGATGCTTGACAGATAATTAGACGAAATTATTGCATCAACCACCGACCGCGAAGAATAACAACAACAACAACGGATGAGCAAATATATTCTTCTCATCTTTGCACTCAGTGGAATCACAATGGGCAGTGAATCAAAATGGTTTGGAACCATCAATACACGAGGATGATTGAACACACAAAGTGAAGTCGAATGGTGAAAGAAATGTGGGTGAGGGGTACGTGCACACAGGATTCTGCACGAGGTGCAAATAAAGCAACCCCAGTTCAAGAATCCTTAAGATGGAATAATAGACACATACCAGAAAAACAGTGATTTTAAAGCGGAATAGCTGCCACAATGTGCACAACGAAACCGTACACAAATGAATTGATTTTTAAGAACCGCACTGGTTCTCATAAGATTGGAAAGAACACGGAACAGAACCAGGGAGGGTAAAATTAATGTTCAGTGAGACGGCGTGAATGCAAAAGTCAACATTGAATCTGGATGCTTTGACAATCCCTGTTTGTCATAGACGCAAAGCAGTACCGTCGTGTAACCCTGAGACGAATATGAAAGAGAGATGAGCTCAGCTAAGAGTGCCTGACAAAACGTGGTATTCAAAAATAAAACATCATCAAGTAAAAACAGTAATTGGCAAAAGTTGCAGAAAGAACAGCCTGAGAAAGAATACAAGCGCCGTCACAGAAACATCAGTTTACCTGATAACATAACGGGCGAAGAAAGAAAGAAAAATGGTAATAAACAATGCGGAAAGAGGGGAAAGTGCATGAGGTAAGTTTTGCTGTGGCAGAAACCGCTTTGGTTGGACAAAATGGGTACCTGAGTGATCATTGTTGGTGCAACGGTTCACACGAATGAAAAATTGAAGAACTGGACGGGCATCGTAACACACTGCAAGTATGAAAACAAGCCCCTGAGTCGGACTTCATTCGGTACGATTCTTTGGAATGGGCATAAGTCCAAAAACCAAAAAACATTATTCTTTAATAAAGAACGAAATGAATGGTGTACAAATACCTGAGTGATTAATCAACCTGAGTAGAGGCATGGAAAATTTACGACAAAAAAACGAAAACGCACACCCAAAACAAAGGGTTTCAACAAGCGGAATACTACTGCAAAATAGATAAAAGTGTAGCAACGGTGTTCGTATTCTTTGGGAGGAAACATTCTGGAATGTCTAGGGTTGTTCCTCGACGGATATAACGTGCGTAAGAAAATAAGTTGAAGACGGCACTGGGGATTGCTGTACAGTGAAGCCGGTATGTTTGATCGGTAACCACGTTTCGCGACGATGTAGAGAACATAATCGGTTCTCAGAGTTGGCGGGGTGAGTGGTGGAACACATGAACTGCCAGTAGAATAAAAAATGGCGTCAGAAGGAATAAAGCACCTAAACACAAAGCTCGTTAGGCATTAATGAAGAGGTATGAAAATATACAAAATAACACCCGGTAATAGATATATACAAATATATACGGTAAGCGGAGCTGAGCTACTTGAGGCATGGTATGATATATGGTATTAAATCACAAACTTGATCCAGGCAAAGTGCCGCACAGTCAGAGACTGCACGTGGGCTGAGATACTGTCAGGTTGCCCAGGCCTAGACAGATATGAGGGGGGAATAGAAATTGTAGTGAGACTCCAGCGTGTTTCAGCATGCAGCTCACTACCGGTGGCCAATCAATTTAGCACGATGTTAGCCCACAGCACAGAAATACTGCACAATTGCACATCCGTGCTAATTGAGGTAAACTTGAATAAATGAGAGCTTGCTTGATTAGTGAGTTTCTCGAATTGATTTTCTGTCTTGGAAACAGGACCGAATCTCAGTGCAGTTTCTGGTTCCGTAAGAGATACAAGAGGACTCTTTCAAGACCCAGTGACTCAATTTGGGTTCCTTAAAGCTATATCGAATAATGTACGAGCGAAAAGTATCCAAACACATACGCCCAACGTTTGCGACTGTGAAACACTAATAATTACGGGTGCGTAAATTTTGTAGTTTCAGTACATTCAATTGCAAACACACGAAACTCTCAAAAAACTCGGGCGTATAAAAGAAAGCAGTATTGATATAAGAGACTCTGACGACTTTTCCGTCTCAACGCATAGCCAATGCAATTTATGCGATTATTGATTTGTGGGTTAAAAATTATGCATAAGCGCATTGCATGCTCAAAAATATCGCAAACAAAATCTCTATGAAACTGAGTGCGTTGACGCACTACGTTAATTGTACCTTTGCGGGTTTTTTATACCATCGTTCAAAAATATCAATAAGATCTCAAGTGTACGCAATGCAGCATTGCATTTCGCCATTACTATGCATGAAGCAGACTGTTATTTTTTACCTTTTTCACAACCACTGCGTAACCAACTCACAGAATGTCAGATGATCGTGAGTGAGCTCCGACCGATGTAAACGAGCAAGCAATATCGCTCCTTTTCATTGCGTAAACACTAAGTCTCAAATCAGTCGATAGACATTTGAATTGCAAACGAATCTCAGTCATTGAGCAAGAAATGTAGAGGCGTCTAGTGTACTAGGAAAGAATGCCAATCACCAGCTCTCGGATAAGATGGAGAACAACACCTTTCGGCGTAACACCAGAGACACAAGAAGCACGAGAACAACCGACGACAACCATCACAAACACAAAGAATTCGGGTTTCGGAAACGTTGCATGAGAACTGTTCAAGTGACATCGTTGGAAAGCGACAGCCATATGCGGATCAAAGAGCCCGATATGGCAGAGGCTTGAACGGAACTGGATGGCACAACTTCGAGTGACAACCGGCAAAGACATGTTGATGCAATGCCTATGAAAGTTAAGTGTGTTTTATTTCTTGTCACGTGTGCAATAAACGCGTTTGTGGGAGAGCGTGATTAACGTTGGAAACGTTGATCTCAGGGACGAATGGGAACGTAATCCAGACAAATGGGTGTGAAACGCAGGGGGTGAATTGTTTTATCTTGTATGCAGTCTCCTAGAGGTGTGGGCCAAAAACGTAAGGGGGTTAGGACAGGAGCGAGATTCGACCTCGAGTGATGTGACACCAGTAACAGCTCGCACCCTACAATAGGGGTGAAAATTATACCAAATCAACAGATTCACAGTTGCACTGTCGTGATATAGTACTGCGCCACACAAGCACCCCTTAGTGTGAAGTAACGTCGCCGAAATGAAACGTTTATCGTATGCTGTATGTGCTTTATGAATGTGCTGCAATCACGTATACTCAACTTTTTATTAATCTTGGTTCAATTTGTTATGGGGGATTATTTTATTCAAAGTTTAGCTCACATTGATCATTTATGCAGCTAATGATAATGGTGTCAAAGATGTAATCATCATAGCATACAAAGTTAGCATATATAACATCAACCGCTAACTTTGCATGGTATGATGAATACTTCTTTGACATCATTATCATTAGCTGTAACAGCATGACCTAAATATCTAGATATTGTAAATGGTTGCAATGAAGCGACTGCCAGAAAATCATAACAAGATTGTGACATGTGATCAGGTGGAAAAAGATTCGAATAAACCTACTCACATGATAGCCTTCTGATTACTCGCGAGTTGGGGTGCCCGGGGCTGTTTCGTTCCTTTCAACATTCTCTTGCTTCAGGATTAATGTGGTTTGGCGTCGGATTTCAGAAGTTTGAGGTGGCTGATTGGAATATTGACAACCATTCAGACATTTCGCATTGGCTATTTCATCCTGCTTCATTGAAGTAGAAGTCGACCAGTCATTATAAGAATGGGAACTTGATTCAGACAAAAGCAACGGAGGAGTGTATGGGCCTATCAAAGGTGTTGGCCGTGAAAGCTTCGGGCAAGCAGGTGAACCGATGTCGACTGAAAAGTTAGATGAAGGCCCCTTCGTTTCCATATCCAAGGGTGAAACTTGTTCAATACAATAGGATGAAAGATGAGACTTGTGATTTTTTTCCGCGGATAGCTTGGTGGAGTTAATGATTGAGCCAGAAGGCTGTGATATCAGTGCAGAACCCGGAGTCTGTGGTGTGCTACACGGCCTGTATGACATGGAATCAATGAAGCGGTTGTTGTAGATGTGCTTAGATTCCGTCGTTGCACAACCGTCTATCGATGATTCATATTGATGGGCATTGAGATTCTTTGTTAAGTCCTGGGCGTAAAGTTCAGAAACACGGTTTATCAATTCAGCTGAACAGTTGTCGGCTGTATTGTTAAATTGCTGACCGCGGAGTGAAACATTGGGATAATGGTGATGGACTGCTTGAGGAAGATTGGTTAAGAAATTAGCATGCGAATCATTCAAGCCTCCGTTTGTGTAGGAATAAGACGCCACTGGTGAACCATTTTGAATAGTAAACGGTTCGGAGGTAACAATTTGGCACGTCGAGGTAGAAGCTCTTGAGCTTGACAATGAAGTTTCTTCGTGTGGTATGTCGAACGTCTCTGCGTAAAGTGGCGCAAGCCGAGTACGATACCAATTCTCGCGATACCAACGCATGCTAACATGCAACGCTTCACCCAAACCGGCCAACTGTCCCATGGCAGCCAGTAATTGTGAGAATAGTGTCGGTTCATTTGGACGATTACGTTCAAGCTGCATTTGGAGTGCAGCGATGTGACGTTCCTGCATCTGCGCAACTTTGCCTGGTTCTATTAGACCGTGGCGTTCTGTCAGGTAAGGAGAGGAAGATGGTGTTTAAATACGGAATGCGAAAACGAGAATAAGGACAACACAAGCAATATGTTACAAGAGTTAATTATGCAAAGCGCAAAAGTGATCAGATTTTTAAGTTAGCAAATATGTGAGCATTGGCTTCGATTGAGAGCGGTTTTAATTAACAACAGAAGGTTCTAAATTTTTAACTGCAGTACGATAACGTGGCCACTGTTTGATATGAGCATTATACTATACAGTGCTCTTAATCACTCCTTAGTATCGACTAACTGATGAAGAATGCTGAATGATCTTAAACCTAAATTGCACGTATGTAAGCAAATACATAAACACACCCCCATATTGGTACACCCACGCGCACACATACATACATACACACACAAATACCTACAGACAAATGGCTTTTACATTTTTCTGTTGTAGAATAATTTATGAAAATTACTTATGCAACACTATATTATAATAACACTACTGATTTGAGCTTGGAATCTTACCGCCTGTGGATAAAGTAGTTTGGATTCCTAACCAGTAACTCCAATATTTCCTATCGGGTTTAAAACAACGATAAGATTCAATTGGGTTTTAGGCCACCAACACAATTGTTTATCTAACCCACACCAAACTATGAAAAGAAACAATGGCTGGCTTGCCGAAATACCTCCACGTGGTGCCAGCTGGGTGGGCTCGGTTCTCCGAGCTCAGCGAAAGGTTCGGCGGTGGTGTCTAAGGGTGTGGTGGCTTTTCCCCTGACAAGCGTTCTCCCTATAAAAAGCCACAAAAATCCAATGATGACATCACGACGCGGCGGATGTGACTCGCCGCTCCAAAAGTCACTGCCCCTTGTCCTGTCCAAGGACATTGTATGGTGCACAGGCAAAAACTGAAGTCACCAACCTATCAACGGGGTTATCGGGCTCCGAACTGGAAATTCCCAGAAAAAGGGCGTATGAACCGCTTCGTCGGTCACCGGCCACCGATAGGTGCGAACCTCTCTCGCTCCACTGCCTTGTGGGTAAAGGCTCGGGGTGGGACCCCCTAAACGAAATCTCCCCTATTTCGGTGTAGGCAACCGGGTAGTATCATGCCTACGTTCAACGATGCCGATGACAACGCTTTGTACCCCCTTCTCGCTTTGTACATCTCATTGTTTATGTTGAACGGCACTATATCTGTATCAGATTGTGCAAATATAATAATATATAATAGAAACAATGATAAAAACTCTGTTAGAACGTGTCATATACATTGCACCCTAGACCTCAGTTCTTAAAACGCCTATCAGCTAACGTTGCTGCATCCAATGTGGGCGATTCTATAAGAATGACGGAGTTAATCGACACAGTCCTTCCGTAACATGCAAGTTCCGTAATCAGAGAAGTGCACCGTAGGATTCGACGCCATAAGGTACATTATATCAAAGGTTGTTACGGCCTGGGCGGTTTGGGGATAAACTCCCAATTCTCAGCGTCTCATATATCATCTGACAACAAAGTCCAGCTCATGGCATGCACGCGTGGCCCTGTGTGACCCGGCCGAACTGCTTCTACTGACAAGAGAAAGGGCAAAGGCAGTTGACTGGTGCCCAAAAACCAGCATGTTTCGGGCAGGTGAAGCTCGTAAGTCGACGAAGGCAGTCCACCTAGGCGAAGAAAAACCTTTATCTCAAACCTCCACTGCATTGTGGCTACATCCAATCAAGGAGTAAACCTCGAGGAAAAATCCTGAGCCGGAAACCAGTTAAGCAGTCAGAAGTTTTATTCAACTTCGTCCTGCCAAATCCTGCGACGGCCTCGTTGTCCAAACATATCAGCCTAGCTGTTCCTTTGGTTTCGGTGGTGCCTTGAAGAGTGAGCACTTGCTGCATGGGCAACAGCTAGTTCTCCATATTGAACTGCCCTGGCGTACATCTCACGGCACCAATGGTGAGGACACTACATTCTGCTTCTACGGATAATAGCACTCAAACAGCAGATACCGGTTAAAAGCTATGGCTGGCGTACAGCTCAGCGCCTGGAGCTGCTTCCGACGGTGGGAGAGATTTTCAGGTTTCATTGGACGGCTACCGCCCGCCTCAAGCTGGGCAGACCCCCAGTCGGGGCGTGTTGGGAAGAACTTGCTCTTGTTCGCTCACATTGGGTGTATTGGGATTAGGAATCAACCGACAAGCAGACTGTATTTTTCCGCATTAGCGAAACGAATCACTGAACAACAAAGTTCAGTTCTGAAATTGGGAACCTGAAACGTCCGGTTCATATTTCCAGGATTTCATGATAACGTCTCAAATATCAGAGGCGTAAGAAAATCAGCTGTGATTAACAATGAGCTAAAGAGGCTGAATGTCGACGTGGCTGCCCTGCAAGAGACGCGATTACTAGACACTGGTATGCTAACAGAAAGAGATTACACATTTTTTGGGAATGGAGGGGTTCTAACGAGCCTCGACTGCATGGAGTTGGGTTTGCCGTGCGAAACAGCCTACTAAAAGCAGCGGAACCGAGCAGCAGTGGGAGAGAACAGACTTGGACTCTAAATCTGAAGTGCATTACAGGTACCATTAACTTGGTCAAAGTTTATGCACCGACGATCCCTGCGATGCCTGCTGAAAAAGACGCTTTTTATCATAACCTCACAACAGTCCTCAAAAACGTGCCACCAAAAACTGTGTTGGTGGTATTGGGTGATTTCAATGCCAAAGATGGTGCAGATTACTAGTCTTGGCAAAACTGTCTCAGAAGGTTCGGGGTAGGTAAAACCAATGAAAATGGACAAGGCCTTTTAGAACTGTGCACGCAGTTCAGTATTTCTGTCAGTAACACGTTCTTTCAAACAAAACCACAGCATAAATTCTCTTGGAGACATCCTCGCTCTAAACATTGACATCAGCCTGATCTTATTCTTGTTAGGCGCACTAATATAGGAAGCGTACTTCTCACCAGATAATATCAAAGCGCAGACTGTGACACTGATCATTCACTGGTCTGTGCAAAACTGAAGCTTCCCGACAAAAGATTTCACCGCACCGCGTTGTGTAATGCGTCTTCTTTTAGGTGGGGAAGTGCAGATGATTCTTTCAACTGCTAATTATAGCTCGCGCCGTCAGCGTGCAACTTAAATCGTTCGTCTGTGTACTGTCTATCACTGTGAGCGCTGCTAGAGAGATTGTTCCTCCTGAATAGGACTCTTTAGTCAATGTATTGTGGTGCTCGCATCCCCATCCCTTACACACCACTACCGGTTTCTGGCTGTTTGCCGTCATCAGGTGGGGACAGTAAGATCAGGTTCCAAAAGCAATAATTCATGGAAAAATCATGGTACATGTACATCCATGGTCGACATCGATCGAAGGAGGCCAACGAACAACAAAAACATCACAACCGGATTCGTGCTGTTTGCAATCATCAGGTAGTACGATCATGGGCTTTGGAGCGAATTTTGAATACTGCTTGCAGTCAATCCTGATCGTATTGTCCTCAGTTGATGAGTGCAAACATGACGAAACCGATCGTGGTGTGAAAGTGATAGATATGCATTCAAATATGGAATCTGGTTTCATGCCTATGGTCTAACTTAATTGACGTGTGTGTGGGTTTATGTAATGAAACATGTTTGTCGTACCAGCCATATTCAAGATTGGCTTCAAAGCTGAAACATTTTTTTACCAGCTACAGTGTTAATCCCAAAATTCTTACGAGAATTCGATTCGTATTAAAGATTCCAAAAGTATAGTTCATAGAGCATTACACTTCTGAATAACCATATTGTCGAAATATAGGCAAACATATATTATTGAAAATACTATGGTATGAAAGCACAAGCCTGATCCAGGCAAAGTGCCGCCCAGACCTAGACAGATATAAGGTGGTAAATAGAAATAGGAAATACTATAAATTGGTATTCATGAGTTGTGCATAAAGTGAGAATGAATTACCGTTAAGTTGGGGCAATTTTAGAGTTAACTCTCACATAACCGTTATGTTTCTATTCAATTCAAGCTAAACTAGTGAAGTTTACCCGTCTGTCAACAAGGTACACCTATGAATAATGATAGCATGATAGAAGGGAAAAGGTAGTGCTGCGAGAATAGTGATTGCATAATTGAGTTTGAGATCTATAACACCGTATTCTAACATTGTAGGAAACACTTGTTAACGCGGTACCCGAATGAAGACAGAATGTCGAATCAGATGCATGACATTCGAATTCCAGCCCACTGGATGTTGACAGTGCTGGACTGTAGGTCCTACGGTGGGACTGACTCCACAAAACCATACCCCTGGAAGGCGCTTAAACTTGACAGGATTCGGAAATCCATCCCAACGAAAGAAGGTCAAGGCTGATATTGCGGAGCAGTTACATGGGAATGATGAGTATGAAGGAACCAACGGGATTATTGTCCGGTATTGTCTGGTGCACCTGTTTGGGTCCACTGAAAAGTGATGTGTGTTGAGGCTCCATACTTTATTCAACTAAACTGGCTGGATATTAGGCCCATTGCTTTCGCACCTTTGAGTTATTATGAAGGAGCGAGAAATGAAGAATTTAGCAATCATCAGAAATATTATCAAATGGGTGACTATTTCAAAAACACAACCAAAAGGGTCATACAAGAAAAAAAATTCAAAATTACTGGCCCAGGCGCCCAAAGCGAGCATATTCGACTAGGTTGTCGAAGCAGCCTATTGTGAAATAGCGACGAATGCGTTTGTAAAAGCACGCCTCCTATACAAGTACAACGAAGTGCTTTGTCTAGTGAACGGACCAAGCACAATCAATCGCAAACAGAATATTCAACTCACCGGGTTTGGTCAGCACGATCGCGCAACACAGTGCCAGCTCCGTGTCGTTCAGCATCAAGTTGTTCAAGACTTCAGTAAACGTAAACATCAAACAAACGACGCTAGGCTGAAAAGCACCAAATAGAAAAAATCGGGGCAATAGCAGAACCATGCACTACTTGATAAATCCGAGTGTCATTTCTCGGGGATAAAGATCAAACAAGTCTAACAATTCAATTGTTTTTTAATACACGATTTGCGGAGTGCAGTTCCTATTTTCAGCACAACTGATAAGAGCCCTAATCGATAAATAAGGATATCGTGTAGCAGACGAAAAATATGCATTTGTTGCAATTCGGTGGCCATTACATTTCTGGTTGCAGAATTCAGACACAAAAAACAGATCACGACGAAGATCAGATCAGAAACAATACAGATCACTATATATAGTAGGATATAGATATATATATATATATAGAATAATATATATATTATTAGTAGTATATATAGAGTATATAGTATATATATATATTAATATATTATTAAATAGATCTAGAATATATCTAATTAGATATATATATATAACATCGCGATAAAAAATAACTGCTTTTCAGGATTAGTTGGCTATTTTCAATAACAATCAGCTTCACAATTCACAGTTGACCAATGGATATGCGACAAACTGCTGCGGTGCAGTCAAATGGCGATCGAAGAATAATTGAATGTTCGATCGGTTGAAAAAACACATGGATGTTTTTGATTTACCAAGACCGAACAAAATGATAATTTTGCACTTCAAAACTTCAAGTGAGGTGATGCGCCGGTATCACACGATGTTCGGATAGATCAATGGCAAGTGTGTGTGTGCGTGGAAGTGGTGGGATAAAAAAAGAATTGCTGAACACGAGGGCAACACATACCGAGTAAACGAAATCAAGTTCTTGTTTTGCAATACGCCGACCATCGGAAAATGTCATCGTCCGATCTTGTACCGAAACCAAACGCGCAGCTTGTATCATCCACAGCTCAAAGAACGCGGACTTGATCAGAGTCAACTGGTCCGGCTGACCGAGAAGCCCGAAATCTGGAAGTCGCTTAGAAAATTCCACCAAATGTTGAATGTCCGGGGATAAAAGTTGGCTCAACTCCTCGTGCATTCGCAATCGATGCTCGTCTACCTTTTCTGGCCAAAACTCACAGGAAGTGGCGGACTTGAATATGAAGAAACACAGCGACCACATTGTTATCAAAATGTCATTTCAGAAAAATCGGATGTCAAATAACAGAGGCACTAGAAGAAAAGTAGTCACTACCCGCATGCTTGAGCCACAGAAGTCAAGGCACAAGGTCGGCCTAGAGTGGTGAACGGTTAATAAATGTGTACATTCCATTGTATATTATTAGTTCAGCGCGTACAGTATATCGGATTGATTTTTCTTATGTGTGTACGAGGAAAACGTGACAACAGCAAGTCTTTGCTTGCTTATCGTCCAGAATGATAAGGAAGTATGCTAACAAAACACCTGCCCACAATTTACATCACATTGCACAAGAAGATTAGCACAGTTCGTGCAAGTATCTGCCAGCGTGAAGTCGTACCCCACAGCAAGATGGCTGCTGTAAACGGAATTGTGCGCAAACAGAAAAATGCAGGATTATCGACCCAGTGGAATTCACACATAAAACACACGAGAATCAACGATACGTTCTGATAGAAACATTTCCGCTGACGGTAAAACAACCCGATCAGTTTGGCATTTGGTCATTCAGAGTATAAAAAGTATGTCATAAGAAATGTGTAATAATAAAAAGAGCCGAGAGGAACACTCCGCACTGCACGTTATGTCACAAGTTGAGGGTTGAGGCTGCTTGAATAACAATTTAAAGAACGACATCGGAAAATAAGATGCGCGTAGATTCATTCATTTCATTGCAGTGGCCAAATGGTTGATAACTGATGCATCACATTGGCAAGTTCTGACACGATAAAGTCTAATACGTTTGGCCACTTAGGACGCTTGGTCGATCGAAGGTCACAGTAGGGGGTGGGTGGTTCACGGGTGTGTGAAACATGAACAACTCTCAGGTCAAACACAAACGGTGTGTGATCATATTTCAGGGCCATTCACGGGTACGGGAAAGCAGGTTTGAACATGATAGAACTGATTAATCGATATGACAGAGCTGTTATCCGTTACAAAATTTTAAGGGAAGCCGGTTATCGTTTGGATCGCTAATTTTTCAAACAAATAAGTAACGTTGACGAATGAAGATGTGTACTGAAAAGCTGGCACAAGGAAATGAAAGTAAATCATTCACAAACACGTCCCGAAAGTTTAATTGAATTATCAATGATGCGGTACAGATGAATACGAATTCAGCATATCAGTGGTTTCAACGAGTAATGTTGAAAAGTGCCAAATTGAAACAGTACAACACTTCATATATTGTGGTGCTCACATCCCCATCCCTTACACACCACTACCGGTTTCAGGCTGTTTGCCGTCGTCAGGTGGAGACAGTAAGATCAGGTTCCGTGAGCCTTGAAACAGTGGTAAATCGGTAAACAAAGTTATACTTGTATGCCACTATTGAATAGTGTTCATACAAAGAACCACATTGTCCAAATAGAGAATCACAAAGTGATTCCTGGTCAAGCGATCGAGGCGCTTATAAATACAACACCTCATTTTATTGTTCAGTATTGCTGACATACCCTCATCAAAGTGAAATGAAAACTGGCAACGCAGTTGCATTTGAAATTTTGTGCTTTGGGTTATAGAGATCTCACCGTGATAGCAGTGGGTACAATATGAACGAAAGCTGAATGTTTTCAATTTTCTAAGCATTCGTAGTATCCCGGACACAATGGTGATAGAAAACTTGACGAATGTAGGAGTAAGCTTTATCACACAGGTCACATGCGAAAGAAAGACGTTTATATACGTAATGCAATATCTCTCAATATCGACATCGCGGGATGTATGACGCTCGTTAAAGACAAAGCGAAATGTGTCAGTCTCAAGCTGAGAATGAAAGAAATCACAAGCTTGGATTCAAGCAAAGTGTCGTACACATATAGACCCAACATGGGCTGAAATACCATCAGGTTGCCCAGGCTAGACAAATCGAAGGGAAGGAATTGAGGGGTACTGCTAGCTATCGAGTGGAAAAGAGCCAAGCACCAAACAAATGATACGGGGTATGGCGTATTAATGCGAACATCGTTGGATATATAAGCGAAAGGTCCTACAAGTTGTCGTGGGTTATGACATAATGATCGATATGCACATCGACCAGAGGACAAAACAAAGGTTACGTAAGTCTGGAAGTCACCCAATAGCAGATGGAGAAAAATTTGAGTAGTTCGCAATGAACCGAGAAGCCACAGGGTAAGCGCTTATACAGGTGGTTTACCAATTTTATCTCTGACGCTTTTGCAAATGACGGGTGGATATCTTGATAAAATACCGGTAACTGTAAAACAAAACTGACTCCCCGTTTCGTCAAAACTACAGCAGATGCTGTGGGCGTACAGGCATGTCGAATTTCAAACAGCTCGATGCAGCCCGTCGTGATAGATTGTCAGACTAATTTAACCACAGGGAACGGTGTCTTCTATTGGATAAGCGCGTGTGCACGCAGGCACATGATGAATAATAGACTAACAATCTGAATAGGTATGTCTGGTGGGCATATATTGCAAAACCATGTTACACCATTCGTCAAACGACAATGATGGAGAACGTCTTTTATGACTACGAATGTTTTTCACAGACAAGGAGGCACACGATGGCATCAAAGTGAAGCTTTGTCTGTGCCTAAAGATGGCGCATCGATTACAGAGGGAAAATGAAGCTGGAACAGGATAGCGTAAAATTGATTCTGGAAACAATGTAATACTTCATTGCTCAGAGAAATATAAGATGAAAGGAAGAACTGGAAGTACAACCGAGCGCTGCTCGAAGAATATATAAGAATCCATGGATAAATAGTTATATTAAAGGTCGCTAGTCGTAAAATTAATTACCGAATAACTGATTAGGCTAAGTAGGCTTAGGAAAATATAAGAAGCTCGGTGTTCAAAGGTTGGAAGTAAAAAATGTGAGAGTGAGGATACAACGTCGAAATTCACACTGCCCGTCGCCTCCTTAGATCAAGAATAACTTTAGATTCATTAACCAAATAGCGGCAGAAACTACGCGCCCGAGCGAACCCGATTAGTGTCCGTCGCGGGCTTCAAGCCACCGGAGTGCGAGGGTGAGCCTACACCCGGGATCAGAGCATTGTTGATCACCCTGAACCCGGCGCCATTTCTACTTTCTATTTTCTTTCTCATATCTGTCTAGGCCTGGGCAACCTGACAGTATCTCAGCCCACGTGCAGTCTCTGACTGTACGGCACTGCCTGGATCAGGCTTGTGCATTCATTCATTCATTCAACCAAATAGCGGGCAAGGTAAGAGACGAAAGAATTCCTGATTTTTTAGTCCTCGAATAAGGGACCGGATATTTGCTTCGTGTAGATCAGAACGATTTGCAAGCCATAAAGACCTAGTGCACTGGGTGTGCATTATCGGAAGAAATGACTCTGACCGATTTGTCAAATTCATGGAAGTGTCATTCGACGACCGTGTTTCGAATGAACTCGGTAGAGGCATAGCTCAGTCGTGCGATAACCTTAAAAGGGATATGATGACCACAATATAACCTGAAACGTTTTCTGATCCGTATGAAGTGTATTAGCGACTAATCTGTCAAGATCAGTCAAAGAAGCTTAAAGTGACGTGGGTTTCAATTGAACCGATTGACACGAAATTGATTGACAAATCAGATCAAAGCCGCAACCGGTATATATATATATGCTGAGGGCTGAGTTAAGATAACGTGATTTGCCTATATAGGATGGGTGTGTGAAATTTTTCTTTGTCATGTTTGTAATAAATACGCCTGACAAATTTGATTTCTCTTGTGTTGTGGAATTCTTTGGTGAACGCGATTGGTGCTGAACTGGTTGACCTCAGGGATGAATGAAGACACAATCGACTGGTGGGTGTGAAACGCAGGGTTGACGCGGTTAATGATAGATCGATTATTCTCGAAGCCTGGGCAAATAACATAATGAGCATTAGGGTAGGATATGCGGTTTAGACTCGATTTACCTGATGTAGTCTTCCCACCTCTACACTTATACTGCCTTCGATATGTAGGGAATCGCATATTGGAGCAAGTGGTGAACGTTATCGATCCTCACATGGTTTCTCGAATGAAGTTTATAGTCAGAGGCCGAGTTCACGTTATGAGAACACAGTTCAATGTGATGCAACGGTACAGCAGTCGCTTGCGCCATCTGATTCCGACCAATTACTGGGGGACTGGACGTACATCCCTGCATAGCCAACAACACACCGTGGTTGTTTACACAAACAGTCACCATGTTGAAATGCGCGGCACTGGTTGTCAACACACAAATGCAGCCATATTCATAAGCCACTTAATTATTACATTCCTCGGTCACTCGCACATGCATATGCGTACAAATTGATCAGACGAGTTATGACTAACACAACTGCCACGCAATAAACACTGGGGTGTGTATTCGCGCTGAAATGAAAGATGTGTGAGCCGGGATAAGATGACTCGAACGTTTACAAACGCTTGATTAACATAGCTGTAAAAGACGGGCGAGAAGTTCCTCAAGTGTTTAAAGAAATGTATGCGGCAAACAACGGTCTAGATTCAGAGACAGAATTTAGTAGAAGATTTTGGGGAAGGTAGGAAAGTATCGTCAGATGGGAAACGCTGAAAACGATAGTTAGTGAAAACGAATTCACCAACAACTTGGAGCGATTTCAACTCATTTCGATATGATGCACCCTGTAGCTTGCACAAATAACATTTTACGATTTCATTCCACGTCGATACAACGTTTGAAGCATTAGGCTAGCTTCTACCTACTTTAAAATTTGCAGATGGAAAGCTTAACTCAGAAATGGCACCAATCTGAGGTTCCGTTATAAGAAGCATACAAAAAATGTATTTTAGTTTAGCTGACTGGTAAATTAGAGGTCAAACGAAATACATGCAGTAGTTTGCAGCGTTCATGAGTCACCATCACGCAGGGTCAACGAAAAACACAATCTAATGTTTCGGTGGTGCTCTTGAAAACAAGCATACAAGCACGTATACGGCACAGCGCAGATTGTTCAGTATAAATAAATCAATCAGAAAAGCGAAACTAAGGAACGGCCAAATAGCAAGCTTGGTGACACGACAGACATGCTGGTGAAACATTGAAACGTCGACGAAAGTAGATATGAAAAGCCAGTGAACACGTTATCATCACACGGATGTGCAATCGTGCAGTACTTGGTGTTGTGCGGCTGATACTGTGTTAAATTGATTGAGCAGAGGTAGTGAGCTGCATGCTGAAACAGGCTAGAATATCACTACCATTTCCTGTTCTTTTTCTTCCTCATATCTGTCTAGGCCTGGGCAACCTGACAGTATTTTAGTCCACGTGCAGTCTCTGACTAAGTGGCACTTTGCCTGGATCAGGCTTTTGCTTTCATACATACATATATACATATCATCACAATCATCATGAAATCGAAATTGGGATCCATACATCTACAACATTCAGTCATTAAGAGAATTAGCTTAACTTTAATGGATGTGAGTAAGCCGTTATGCAAAGTGAATACATGAAACCAACGGAAACACCAGCATGATCGTCTCCACATTTTTACCCATTACTTTGTCTCTGAGTAGAAGTAGTATGTATTTAGCAACCATTAAATACAATTGCAAGGGCCTACGTTGGAGGCGAAATTTTTGAGCGGACTAGAATTGGAACGACTAACACAGGTCGTGGTTAAACATCGATGACCTCTTCGAAACAATTGCAATTTTCCCTCGTTTAAGGCGCTTAAATTTATTTTGAGCGTTTTCGAATTATTCTTCATAACTTTTGATCTTTAAGTTTGATTCCTGGACCAACTTCCAGTACATCAGTCGAGTAACACCAATGTCAATTTCGCTATTGTTCACACCTTCATGTTGACATCTGGCTCTGTGAATCTGTCTTCGAACACGATGACTAGCCGCACCAACAATGATCTCTAAGGTCAAACCTTGTTTACCAGAACCATTCCCTTCCACATAACCAAGGGGAAAAATTTAAGACTACCAGAGAAAAATAAGCGGAGTGATTTGCAGCTTTTCTTTAAATACCGTGATTGAAAATTACAACTTTTTGGTAAAGTGGTCTGATTAAGCCATTGATTTATCAACAATTGTCGTTGGTGTGACCTTTGACCCATGTCCTTGAACGTTGACTAAAGCAAAAGTAAGAGATCGTTTGAAGATTTCTACCGCTAATACCCAGTCTATTGTATTTTTTTGCTTTTCTGGTGGCCACGACGGCATTCGATTTTCGACAGGTGAATAAGATTCTTCGATATCAAGAATGCTCATTTACATGCACTTCCATGACACACACCGGGATCGGTTTCGTGCTTTTTGCGCTCAGTAGAAAGGGATAGTACGATCAGGACCCACATGCATTGAAACTGTGATTGAACCGGTTGATCGATATTATTTCAGTAAGTTTTAAGTACTTGATAGATAGTTCTCATGTAATACAACATTCGCATTATCTAGAAATCAAATTTCCGGGGGGCTCGCATTCCGGTAAATTCATCAATGGCAATCCTGACTCTTATTTTGCTATCCACAAAGGTTTACCCAACAACTGTTATTGTGTTATAGCTGGCACGGTAAACAAATCTATTTGCGATTCTTGCAAATTGAGTATGCGGAAAAGATTCGCGAACGTTAAGCATTCTAGTAAAGGGCCCGTGTGCATATCAGTTTCTCATTTGCTGGTCAACAGCGGTTTGTAGACTATTCATATTTAAGCGTGCCTCTGGTTTTATTTCATTTTTGCATAACTAAAACCAGATTGATAAAGCAATCGTCATTGTTGGATGCTGAAATTTTAAGTGATGGTTTGAGATGAATTCAAATGAGTTTAGTCGATCATTAGCGCAAAGAGCAATCGTACCTGCACATAAACTCTCAAAACAAGGTAAAATCTGTTCAACATATTGAACACATGGACCGAAATTGAACAACAACCTTCACTTGGTATCACATCAAACCTGAACACACATTCTAAAACAAAAGCGATCAGTAACCAATCCGATACATAATTCAAAACGTCCATCCTACGTGACAGATGTTTTCGTATGTGTTACCAAGGCAACTCAATGTTGATCAGTCAATTGATATCAAGATCTCTGTTTGACAGACACGCGTCTTTTATTCTAAGGTCAAAGGTCACAGCAAACGTCAGCCAACGCGAGAATAGGCAACATGTTGGGCTATTTTAGTTGGGGCGCACACGACTATACGATAATCCTAAAACCCTAGTTTGTATTATAAACGTTTCGGCAATTGCGCGGGGGTGGTCGCAGCTAGCCAATTGGTGGTGCAAAAGCCAAAGGTCAAGCAAGCAGGTATGTGAGAAACCAGACATGGTAGGACATGTAGAGATAAATTATCTGATACAAACAACAAGACACAATACACATCAGTGCTCGTAAATTTGCATATCATGCCTGCACCAACACGACTCAAGCGTTGAAGTACAACGCGTTGGTTACAAATGATTTTAGTGGTGCGCTCAATCATTCACATCGAAGTAGAAACAAAAGATGTAGGTCGACGAAGCGGTGCCCAACAGAAAATGACGTTGTAGTTTGACGAATGAATTGGCTGATGGTGAATCCGGGTAAAAAAAGGTCGATTGACTTGTTGCGATCAATGGCAGTTTAGATGAGAAGTCGGAAAACAAGCGACAGATAAAATCCGTAAAATTTGTTTTCAAATTAAAAAGCTAGATTTTGTATTAAAACATATACGAGAAATGAATAAATTACATCTGTGACAATTAATTTGAGAAGCAGTAATGGGGAAAGCAATCTATTGGAGATAAGATGAGAAAACAGGAGTTACAGTCGAACATCTACAAAACGAGTAGAGGCTCAATTAAAAGATCAGGCCCATCCCCTAGGATATATTTTATTAAGTGATGAGCATTTCAGTGTCATCACCACGCAATCGCACATTTCTGCCTTCAACAAAATGGGGGCACAAAATTTAATGAGAACAGTGAGAACAACATAGATACGAACTTGAAGCATAGCAAAGGCTCCGAACTTCAGCAATTTGAACTAGATTATAACACCTATGGGGATGAGCAACTTCATTTAGGTAAGCGTGCGATTTCTACATTTTACCCCAATCCCGTGAGAACGCTTCACTTTAAAAAAAGCTTTCAAGAAATCGCATCATGGAATTATTGAAATAAAATTGGGGTATAAATGGCATACTGATCATATGCACAAAAATTGAGGTATCACTTATGGCAAGCAAAACAAGTATGACACACATGGCGTTGAAACTCTCCCTGTTGGTAATAGACGAATCGCCCACGTGAATTGCTAACCAACGTTTTCCCAAAAACACTCGTCCAATCAAGTTGGGAAAAGTTGGATATGACGCGAATCAACAGAGTCTATGAACAACTTATGATCCGAGCCACGTCTGACTGTAATAGCATCCTCTCACGTAGCTCTATACAATGGTTGTTATTATCGATATAATGCCGTGTTGGTTGATAGTAACGCCACTGTGAATGCGACTCACAATATTGTATTTAATCGTCGGACTTCTTTGATATTCCAGTACTGAATAACTGTTCCACAGACCTGAAGAATATCCGATATTAAAACAGAGATATTTAGCCTTGATTCATGTGATCCCAAACATTCTCTAGCTAACTTTGTTTTGGCATCAATAAATTTTATGCCAACGTTTATGTGTCATATTGTTTTGCATCATCACTATCATCAGGGAAAGAACTACGCCAGTAGCATGTACCGAATGCTCAACTACCATAAAATCGTAAAAACCTTGAAAGATTGAGAAAGGTGAGACCTAAACAGCTACGGAATCTATAGAATATAACAGACAAATAAACTGGGATGAGGTGCCTACACCCCGAATGGAACAATCCTTCAATCATGCTCAATCAACGACAGCCAATTACTGTTTTCATTGCCATGCATCATAATCAGCTTTCATCATCACTCCACTTGACAACACACAAGATTAAGTAGACTTCCCCAGAAGACGAAAGGACGGCAACGAACACGGTTTCGAGGAATCGTGAAAGAAGAAAATAGCTATATTCGTTTAAACGACGGTTCGGCCACCACAAGCTCTGCGCCAGTCGAGACGTGGTGTCGCAAAAAGAATCCGTTTTGGAAGGCGGTGGTCCGGCATCCGTAAAACGAAAGTGAACTGATTCATCATTAGTGGTTCCTTATATTGTGTAATTATTTGCTGATATGCCAACAAGTACCGCTCAATCATTCTATCAAAATTAGTCTGAAGAAAAATTAGTACGAAAATTAGTACAAAACTGGCAGCGTACGGTAAGTGTGATGGATTTGTATAAATCAAGAGCCGAACACTCAAATAAGGTTTTGATATAAATAGAAAAGAGTTAAAGTGTTTGGGGTTTGCAAAATTCTTATCACAAGCGCGATCATTACGGTAAGAGCTTGTATTATGTATGAAAGCACAAGTGTGGTGCAGGAAAGTGCCGCAAAGTTAGAGACTGCACGTGGGCTAAGATATGAAAAAATGGCAGTGAGACTCCAGCCTGTTTCAGCATGCAGCTCACTACCTGTCGTCATTCAATTTAGCACGGTGTTAGCCACACTGCACAAAGTACTGTACGATTCCACATCCATGCAGGAAAGAGAGTATAAGTTGAGAACTTTGCGATGCTTTTTTGAGGTTAGTGGATAAATGATAAGCTGGAGTCTCACTACCATTTCTATTTCCCCTCATATCTGTCTAGGCCTGGGCAATATGACAATATCTTAGCCCACGTGCAGTCTCTGACTGTGCGGCACTTTGCCTTGATCAGGCATGTGCTTTCATACCATAGCTATGGTTTAACGGGCGAGGACTATCACATTTCGGTTTATCACGCATCCGAGCAGTCTTTGAACCGAAAGATTTATTTCTTTTTCTTTAAAGTTTTTTCAGCCTAATTTAGAACGGAAGTAATCACCGCATCACAAATTACCATCAAGTTATAAATTACTGTCGATAACTATGGAATCTCCAAATACGAATAAATTTAACAGGTGATTAAAATCAGAAACGATTTTCATCAGTTTTACTCGACAAACCTAAAGCTTATCTCAGCAAATAAGAACTAAGTGAGCAAAGTTGATGTTTGAATAAACTAAGGTAACGATAAAATGTTGCTCAATGGGAAGGATATTAGAAAATATAGTGGTCCATTCACTTCTTAGTTAAGTCAGGTTTATTTGCCCAATTCAGTACGAACACTTTGCGAACCTATCATATGAAATCGTGTACGGTATGCAAAATACGTAGCACTAAACTAACATTTAACAAATCTAGAATTGGACTAATATGAAGCAGTGAAATGCGAATAAACACATGCATAGCGAACCAGTGGTAACGAAGCGCATACGAAATATGCATAACTGAGTCATAAAACACATCCATCTGATGGTTCCTCCCATGAATCGGCCATCGACGCGGATTGGCATCAGCTCACAACAATTCATCAACGAAACGAATGCACATGCTCGCGCACATTGTGCGAACATAATCGATTGACGACCATCAAACAGATCGATCAGAAGACAAACAAATCGATCATTGTAAATACACAACTCGGAAGTGATACCGGTTTGTACAGTTGTTATCAGTTTGTGATGTAACCGCTGCAATCGCGTTCTTTCCGATAAGACTCATACAGCGATCGATTGCAAAACATTCACCACGTTATCTGCCTACTTGACCAGTCTGCGATGGCAGCAAAGCAGCTGATTGGCAGTCGCACGGACGCGCCCCACTACCCGACAGCACAAGGTCAGTTTGGGGTCAACCAGGGACAAGTGGGAGTGAGAGAGAAATGACGCGTGGAGTGGGCGGATGCCAGATGGCTTGGAATAAAACGGCGCACGAAAACATGACGCATCCACTTATGCATAATAGTTAAAATTTAGAAAAATCGATAAATTTAGAGAAGGCACTGAAAACGGGGAGACTGATGGTAGAGACTGAATTGTCACTTCAGATATATAATATGAAAACCGAGAAAAAAAATGAAAAGCTGAGTATTAGAGTAAAATTGTTCTATACTTACAAGGCTTGCTTGACGATAAGTAAGTTGTCTCAGCCTGCCCTCACTGTAAGGGGAGAAGTTTTGAAACGACTGGCTGACGCTGATAATTGTTTCATACAAAAGAGCAGGATCATGGGTCCGGCGGCTAGAGCTTGCACTAGCCAGTGTCACGGGTGGCAGAAAGGCTGATGGAGTCACCTTCACATTCTTTTGAGTTGGGTTGGTTGGGGCTTTCTTCTGGACAGCATTGGGGGCATCCACACAGGATTCAGAACTTCTGGTTCTTCGAGGCATGCGGCCATATCGAACACTGTCCTTGGACATACCAACTGCAATACATTTGCGGAAGCGGCAATACTGGCAACGATTCCGATTTAGGCGAATCACCATGCACTTGCCATCCCTGAGACATTTGTACTCTATTTGTTTTTGTATGCTGCGTCGAAAAAACCCCTGAGAAATCGGAAAAAACAGAGATTAAAATAAACATAGCTGGGATTTTTTGACGATGATGCAGTACATGCTGCACAATAAAATTGCTTCTTGAGTTCTAAATGTTTTGATAGTTGGAACTGAACAAAAAATAATTAATAAATAAACTGTGAAATTTTTGGTGATAAAAAATGTTTCGTCGGAATATATCTTGTTTTAAAGGCGCATCAATGATGCTGCTAAAGCCACGTGCAGCTCGAAATAGAGAACATCTTAATTATTGGAAACCTCATACTTGCATAGTGTTGAATATAGTGATCATGAAGAAGCCCGAGATTCGGATAATAGTGATGTAACTTTATTGAAAAAAACCCAGTTAATACTGTTAAAACAAATTTTGATCATCCCACATCCATACAAATTGCTGGCAAAATGAAGAATATAAAGAGGCAACAAAGAAAAAAAGAAACAGGAAATTGTGTGTATTTCGTATTGCGGATCTTCGAACTTCACGATACTCTTTGAACGATGGAGTATGAGCAATGAGTCGTACCGCGAAAAAAACAGCTAATTGTAAACGATGCGGCATCAACCAACTACCCTATTGTCTTACTGGCATTATAGCTCAAATAATACACTAAGGTGTTTGGAAAAACAGTAAACTGGGTTGAACAGGTGCTGTATACTTGATCACGCGATAACAATTCCCATTTGATCGGTGCACTGTTATCACAACAAATCGATTTTGTCAAGTACATCCTCGCAATGGGAATGTGACGTCACGAGATCAGTTTATAACATTGAGCGAAGAAAACGATGAAACAAATAATTGACTTTGGTCTCAATTCAAACTTAATCAACCGTGTCTGGTTTCGAGTGAAGCTAGTTTTAACTGAAACCACACATTTAGCAACACCGAGTTCCGAATCGCCAACTAAAACATTAAAAACGGGACCTATTACACCCCTTACGGTTTTCAAGACTGTTTGCATAGTACCGAGAATCGTTCACCCACACAAAATGTACCGGATCATTTGTCAACGAATGACCGAATCCTGAGCGAAACTCAACTCAATCCACGTCGCTCGGACTAACGCACGTTTGGGGTCGCGCTACGGGGCTTCACGCAGTGGCGTACGGAACAGTGTGACAAATTTTCCAAACGGAAATGGGTCAAGGACGACGAAAACGAAATATTGTGTACACTGAGATGAAAGTGCAAAACAGGGTGGTGGTCAACTGGGTACGAAGAAACGCGAGCAAAACAATACATGGTTCAGTCAATCAATGTTTAAAATGGAGCAATAAATAAAACGCGGTCTAAAATGTATACGCTGGCATGCAGAATGAACTGTCATTAACAGCTTTTGCTGTCCTGCAGGATATTTACCAGCATTTCACCGCAGTTTTAGCAAGGACTTAGTGAAGTTTCTTTTAATAATTTATCTACCCAATACTTTGGTCAGTCTAACAATCGTATGAATAATGGTTTACTTGAATTTTTGCAACTCACTAAACCGATCAATTGTAAATATGTATTTCAGGTGGATTGCAGCCTTAACGAATAAACAGGCACATGTGGAAGTAATAACAACAGTGCCATCCATGATAAGTGGATATCGAACAAGTAAAGCTAGAATATAAACACTCACAATAACAGGCTTGAAAAGACGCGCGAATAAACTAAGCTGTGCTATTCTATTCTATTTCTCCACAGGAGTAAACATCACATAGTAG
Organism: Atriophallophorus winterbourni; assembly: GCA_013407085.1. Taxonomy (NCBI): domain Eukaryota; kingdom Metazoa; phylum Platyhelminthes; class Trematoda; order Plagiorchiida; family Microphallidae; genus Atriophallophorus; species Atriophallophorus winterbourni. The sequence goes on along the minus strand of JACCGJ010000697.1, from coordinate 5,004 downwards.
CAAGCACACATACATATTGAGACAAAAGTACAAAGTACAGATCACAGGGTGCACACGTGAGACTCAATCGATGCGTTTGCCTATTGTTCACCGGATGGAATGACCGGAATGACCTTGGACAGCATGTAAACAAGGTGTAATTTCATGGCTAGCTGATTCACACCAGCCAATGATAATGAAATTGATGGCGAACGGTAAGACAATTACGAGAGACGACAGAATGGTTACGTCAAACAGCGCTAATGAAACACTGTGGCGTGTTTATAATCGATGAGACGAGAGTGAAAAAATAGACTCTGTATTCAAAGCATAGGGCAGAAGTTGATCTCGTCTATTCCGTATTTTAGAATCCACTTCAATTGTGTGCGGGAGTATTTACAGAGATCGAAGTCAGTTAAGGCTAAGCACATAAAAATCAATCTTGATGTTACACAGGGGAGATTATAAGCGTTAACTTTGGCATTTCTTATTTTAACACATGGTTTCTCAGTCGGAATAAACGTGAGATTAAGGAACAAGCCGAGGGAGCGTACCACAGGGAGAATTTTTAACTCCTTAGTTTATGCGAATGGGCGAAATTAGCGGACCTGATGAGAGACGCAAAATGTTTCACGAGGAAAGATTAGAGTTCGCTAAAATGTGGAATTCACCATCCTGTCTAGCACCATGTTCCTCATCAAGCTCGGGAGAGTGTTGATTGAGACAACAAGGAGATTCGTTACCAACATGCTGAGTTGCATACATTTTCATCACACACGTTCGTTGCACTTTCATGCCAAGACTTCTTACTCATGGATAGTGTTCGGAATAGGGTCCCAGACTCGAAGGTCTACAACGATGATTTCAAATTTTGTGTTGTCACTGGTAAACAAATCGGATGCCAACGTATCCCAATAGTTGAATCAACGAAATCACCATGCGTAGTGACCGGTGAACGTGAGCGTAAAGAGACAGGACAAAATTTTTGAAAGAACGCCTCTATAAGCTTAGTGAATTGAGGGAAGAACGCTATCATTCAGATTTCGGAGAGACTCCAATGTGTTAACACAGAAAGCCACGAATGTACAGCAAACGGAAAGCAAGTAATAATAACAATAATCATCCATAACACCAACCTACAAACATTAAAAATATTTAGTTGCGTGCAGATTTAGGGTTTCACGTGCAGATGGAGTGCCGAACACAAAGTAAGGTCGCCGATATTCGATTTCAAAGGTTTTTCTTTCATACCCTTAATTGAAACAAAAAGCTTTGTGCTTATACATCCGGAACAAGCTCACCATAATGAGCACATCTCCTAGTATTGCTGGAAAGTGTTGACATTGCAATTATGCAATAACTTTGTCCTTCATGGGTGACAAGGTGCTAAATCGATGGGTACCATTAATGAGCTGCACGCTGGACACGTTAAGGTCTCACTTTTATTAATCCATTTATCTGTCCAGGCTGGGAAAATCTGACAGCATCGCAGCACATACAGATTATATGACTGTGTCCATGATTGTTTGAGCCCTACAATCGGAGAATATAGTCGAATCCGACAATGCGGCTGTTGCACAGGCATACAACATGCATTAAGAACGAAACCCGTGGTTTAGCAATAAGAATAAATCAAAACAGCTTTCGATGGACTTAGTGTTCCATACAAAATTTCAGATTGCTTTCACAAGACCTGGATGGAAAATTACTGCAAAATTATTCCTAGGGTATCCAAGTGCGATAGATCTTTTAGGATCGATTTAACACAAAATCGGTTCTTGTTTACGGCCGTGAAGCCAATCAACACTAAAATAACGATGTTAGTCGATATGATATCAGATGCCATTAAAGAGTGTAATCTGATGGAGGTAACGAGCAGACGTAAGGTGGTTGTAGCTAGCTTATTCTATTGCTGAACCAAGCTAAAGCGGGTGAAACACTACGTAAGCCGCTTTCAGACCATTGAGAAGCACTGTTTCAGCACCATCGACTAAACAGCGACTTAATATCGAAAAATAAGTTGACGTGCAGAAACTTGGCTGGTTGGGTTAGCATTGCAAATAAAATATTATCGCTTTCTCAACAGATTTCGATTTATCATTAAATGACGAGGGTAAGAGAGTTGTCACAAATGCATGTCTTATTAAGATAAAGGGCGTGTATATTGTCATGGATCGGTGATAGTTAAGTATCTAAACTTCGCTAACTACTTTACTTTACTTTAGTGCGACTATCTCTTCCTGGAGGATGAGTCGGCTTCAAAGAAGGTTCTTGGGAATTTGGGTACAAAGCGGCGTCCCCAGCACCACTCGGCGTTTGTTCGAGTCAGCTTCTCTAGCCTTTGCACAACCAATTGGACCTGCAAGGCAGCAGGGAGTTGCCAGAAAGAGGTGGCCTATCAGACTCTGTTTCAGGTTTTTCCTCAGGGTTTTCTCCGGAAGCCTTTCCCGCGATCAGGTATCCCGCAAGGCAGCGGAGGTCTAAAATCAGGGTTTTCCTTCCCTTAGATGAAATGCCCTCCCAGGCTAACGAGCTCCATCAGCCCGAAGCAAACTGGTTTTCAGGCGCCAGTCACTCGCCTTCGCCCCTTCTCCTGTTGGTAGAAGCGGTTCCGCCGGGCTCGGGGAGCCACTCGTGCAGGCCAGAAGCTGGACTTGGTTGTCGGAGGCTATTTGAGACGCGTGCCATATGGGAGCACTTTATAAACAGTGGGAGCTTATCCCCACTGCCACCCCGGCTATGACAACCTTTGGGTGTAATGCCGTCCCAGATTATGACGACGAAGCGGTTTTCTTTATTGGACATCAATCTAGCGTGCAATATATTTGTATTTATAAATTCCAGATCGCCTGAAATGTCACGGTAATTACACCACACACATAAACTGGATGCTTGCATAATTCTCATGGTGATCTCATCAATTGGTCAGTTTTATTGATGTTGCTAACCAATGTAGTCCATGAATAACGATCTGTGTCCATGACCGGCTTACTGGTGAGTTACTTCCTCCGCTTAAACTGGCAGAGAGTAGCACTTGATGTCTGTTCTCATCGGCTTCTCTATCTCATGCACAATGAAGTGCAACCTGCAGGGACGCAATATGGCCTACAGGTTTACCACACCGAAACTCCATTTTATGATGTGGCGTTTTACAAGGCAGCAGTAAAAATTAAGATTGTTATTTTCTGAGGTTGAATTTCCTCACAAGCTAAGGATATCATCAACTCGAAACAGGCACGTTTCACGGTGCTAGTCACTCGTAATTACTCCATATAACATCAATAGTACTTTTACTGAGCGTGTAAAAGCTAGACTTCGTAGTGTGCTAGCTAGTGTACGTACGCATGGAATCAAAAGCTTGCTCCATGTAAAGTACCGCACAGTCATAAATCAAACATGGGCCAAGATACGGTAAAGTAGCCCATGACTATAAATGTAAAATTGAAATTCACATAGTAGTATAATGGCTTATGTAGCTCAGTAAGTGGCAAAGTATGAAAGCACAATCCCGATCCAGGCAAAGTGACGCAAAGCCAGAGACTCCATGTGGGCTAAGATACTGTTTAATTGCACAGGCCTAGACAGATATGAGGAAGAAAATAGAACAGTACAGTGGCAACTTAAGTTATCACAATGTAAGCTGATCAGGACAGAAAGTACCACACGACTATGCATCAAAAGAATGCGATTGTTAGATATATTAGTCTTATGCACGTGAGAATGATTCCTGAAAAATATATTCCAAGAAAATTCGCTTCCGTTGAGCGATCAATTATTGTAAGTATTTAAGTAAAAATCTACATCAAATAATTTCTTTCGTAACGTCTTTCTATAAATCTTCGTTCATCTCAGGTATACCCGAGAACCTGCACGGATGTGCAATCGTGCTGCATTTATGTGCTGTGCGGCTAACATCGTGCTAAATTGAATGGCCAACGGTAGTGAGCTGCATGCTGAAACACGCTGGAGTCTCACTACCATTTCTATTTCCCCCTAATATCTGTCTAGGCCTGGACAACCTGACAGTATGTTAGTCCACGTGCAGCCTATGACTGTGCGGCACTTTGCATGGATCAGGCTTGTGCTTTCATACATACATACCCAAAAACCTTTTGCAAAAGTATTTATTGATAAGAATGTACTTTTATTATTGAGTGTTTTTTAGCCATAAAAAAGTATTAAAAATAATTCCAGAGCTAAATTTGGATCAGTTTTAAATTAATTTAACTTGCAATATTTGTCTAGGCCTGTGCAACCTGACAATATCATAGCCCACTTTCGATCTCTGGCTGTGCGGCACTTTGCCTGTATCAATGCTTGTGACGTCATATTCATGATGTTTAAAATCGCAAGCCTTGAGCGGTGAAGTATCTCACAATCATGGACTGCACTTGGGCTAATATAACGTCAGGTTGCCTAGAAAAGAAAAGTTATGTGAGAATTAACTGGAGTGACACTGCAGTCTCATATAGCTCATAACTGACAGTGATCAATTTAACACGTGGATACCTGTGTTAGATGGAATTACAACGAACATTCTCAGCCATGAAGACTATCAAATATTACCGATTACTTTCAAGATACTAAAGCGTAGAAGCACCACACTATGCCTTGTCTATATTTGGATGCAAACACCCAGCCGTTTTCCATTTCATGGTAATCGCCGTTATGGTACGACCGTACGCCTAACGGTTTGATCCTAAAGACTACATGGGTTTTGCAAATGGATAATGAGATCATTATGCACTTGGTATGGAATGAAAGCACAAGCCTGATCCAGGCAAAGTGCTGTACAGTCATTATGCACATACTAAAAATTAATGATGCCTAACCACTTGTAATGATATTTTAGCACTGTATTTAGAGTGAAATCTTGCAGGTCAAAATACCTCCCAGAGACAGATGACTAGACCTCAATAAAATAATAAATGACGAATACAATTTGTTACAAATAATCCAGTTACCCAATAGTTACTGACCTCAGTTATTTTTTCAATCCGAGGAATCTGAGTTCAATTTAAATAG
>JACCGJ010000696.1:37140-73590 GCA_013407085.1 Atriophallophorus winterbourni | reverse complement strand
ATATAAAATATACCGTTATATTTTTAAATTGTTCACTATTTAACCATAATTGCTTGAAAACCCCCGCCTATCCTTGCTTGTCCATATTTACAGCATGGAGAATGGTTCATGAGCATTATAAATCAGGATATCGACGATTGGACAGGTTTTTGGTGGTGCAAATGCGAAAAAAATATGAAAGATTTTGGCAGTGGCCCTACGAGTTGGAAAGAACCTGCCCTTGGTCGCTCACTTTGGAGGCACTTTGCAAAGCGTCCACTGCTCTTGGCTGTTGGATGTAAACCACACCGAAAGCGGTTAAATGTTTAGTACTGCCTATCGCCATGAGCGCTAATGGAGAGATTGTCTCCAGAATATGACCTTTCAATAGTTTCAAGCAGTGCAGAACATTAAATCATCATGTGCTTGTCAGGAGACCAACAAGAACAAAAACCGATTGTGCATACGAGTCAAACGTAATGAGAAATTCAACTATTTGAACTTTTCGCGTGATAATGATTACAACAAACCGTGTGCATCTAATCCAGGACGAAATAAACAAAAAAGTTACACAATGGGATAGAACAATAGGAGGTTATACAAAAGGAACAAAATGAACCAGCACGTAGAAAGCAGTGATGTCAAAATTGTGATCTCCCGACAATGCACGACTAACTCAGTTTCCAGCACTGCCAGCTCTGAGATTCTCACCGATGCTACGCCGAATTCCGGGCACTGAACCGTCGGCCTTGGGCGATAGGCTGACAAACGTGTTCCGTTAGTCCAGAGTTTGTGGACAGACATGCACGGAAAAGAGATGACATGTTCAGAGGGATTGGCGGTGAGTTTCACTTTGCATTTGGCCAGAAGTTGTGGACAGACAGGCGATGCTATCGATCGATTACACTTTTTGACCAATGAGAAATCTACGATACACGTCTTTGCAAAGTGTGTGCACCGATCAGAGACGACATGGTTTCAGATGGATTGTCGGTGAGTTTTAATTTGCGTCGGTTGATTACCGTTTCCAACGTAGTATTTCATTGATTGGCGTAGGTTGTTGACCGTTTTGGTCCAAAGTAGTGGCAAGAAAAGGTTGAAAATCCTAAGAGCAGCCTTTTAATGGTTGTGCATCATTTCCTTATTACACATTGTTAGACTAGCTTTGTTTGCATCTGTATTTCTCGCAATTTCTTTTGTAAAGCAGGTTCAATCAATCACATTACGTGACTAGATGTTAATCATTTCTTGCTTCATGTTTCCACCATCTTGTTTAGTCGAACGATTTTTACGCGACTGGTATAGCACGCATGTTTAAGGTAATCAGACTTAACGAATAATTACAATTTTTAATTCAAAAAGTGACTAACAAACACGTTATAGCTTTCTTTATTGTCATAACAGCCACATTGCTTCTTTTCGCCAACCCATTACATGTGCGTTTCGGCATATAGAACTTGTTACCTATATAAATTGTCCATTTCGTCATCACCATGCGGTAAAACACTGCACCTCAATGTCTCGTGCTAACTTAATTTCTGTAATGTCATTCTCGAATCCCCACCAGAACATCTCTACATAGAGCATTCTTTGTACCCTTCGTATCAAGATATCTTTGCAAAATGAAATTTTTATTGAAAAAATAAGAGCAACATTATCTCAAAATTGTTTTTTCGGTAACTGTAGGTAATAGTTTTGGCTTTTAAAACTATAACCCATGAAACAAACCACTTCGTCAAACGAAGCAGTATCGACACGCTTAGCAGAACTCTGCTACCTCGACCGTTGAGCATTTTCGCTTTATACTCACCAGCGTACACTATTCTCCAACAATCTATTTCAGGGATCTTAGAATTGTTAGTTTTATCGCTTCTTTATCAGACAAATTTGTTGCCGTGCAACAAACGTGCATTATCATTTAGATTAAATATTCCCTGATTTATGCTAGCCATAGTAGACTTTTGGAAACCATTTCTATTTTGCAGACCAAACAAACCATCAATGGTTCAGAAAAGCCGTTCAGAGTCGGTATGTTCATTAATTTACTGTTTGGGTTGAATGCAACTTCCAATAATGATGTGACCCTTTTAGATGTGTTTTCTGGTGGATTCCATTCTACATCAGTTATCGATGTTTTGGTTTGTAGTGGTTCTTGGCCAATTAAGCATTCTTAATAGACCTCGTACGTACCTTCAAAATCACAAGCCTTCTCCAGGCAACGTGCCACAGCCATTGACTGCACGTTGGTTAAGATACTTTCACATTGCCCAGTCTTAGGCAGGTGTATGAAATTATGCTAAAAAGATAGTAGTGAACATCCAGCGTGTTTCCGCCTGCAGCTCAGTGTTGTTGGCAAATCAATTTACCAGTGTTGTCTGCGCAGCACTGAATAAACTAGAATATTGTCCACACCACACATTTATCTTTGTTAATTCATGCGACTGTTGAATACGAAACGGCGGTACTCTAAGGGGGGCACCGAGTTAAGATTCGTGTGGTTAAAACTTGCGCATATAACTCGTGTCTTCGGCTCCGGTTATGTTAAATCATCAGTTCCGATAATTGCCAGTAAGAATGTCATCTGTTGGTGATCCGTGGAACTTTGAAACAACAACTCCTTGAGTAACTCAACTAATCTATTTTATTAGACGGATTCTGATAACTAACTTCATTCTTTCGTAATCGATTTAGTATAATTGATCGGCAAAAGGCACTATTTTTGCGAGATAACCGTTTGTAAGCCACTTGAAGTATCGCTATAATAGTCCAGAAAACATCGTGTGTTTGAGCGTAACTTTCCGGCTTAACAAATATCTTCGTCCTGTTCAGCATCATCACATACCTTTGTACTTGACCTTGGAAGCCGTATGCACACTAAAACTGTTCATAGAGATAAATATATTTCATCGATCGGTCTCCATGGTGGAGGTGCATTTATTATTTATTGATTGATTTACAAATATAGCATAAACCTTCCGCAGAATTTAAGCTTCGACGTTATAATGACCTACTTAAAACAAATTAAATTATTGGGTTTCAAACTAGTATTTCGACTTTTCTCATTTTCAAATGCACAAATTATCGCGTAAGCTCATCTTGTCACTCAATTTGAATGGAACGAACCCTATCAAACAGTGGCATACACGTATAACTTTTGTTACTACTTTTACACTGTTACAAGGCTCACTGAACCTAATCTTACAGTCTCCTCCCGATGACGTCAAACAGCCGTAAGCTGGTTTTGGTGTAGGTGCGGGGATGTGAACAACACAACACAATGAAGTACTTATTCAAAAAATCCTCCTTTGCGTGCATCCCATCACACGCACACTACGACCGGTTTCCTGCTGTTTGCATTCATCAGGCAGGTACATTTGGATCAGGATCTGCATGCTTTAAAGAGTGGAAACCGGTAAGGAAAATGTGATGGAAATGCATGTAAATGAAGTCTTTTTGTTTATTCCCTTTGCCTTAACCCATCTGTGTGTGTGGGCACATGTAATCGTATAGGTTGGTGGCGCCAATCTTACCAACAGTGGCTTACAAGTTCAGCTTAACGTACTTATTCATTGACCATGTTTGTTGAATGTCTCACACGTTACTTTGGATGGAATTTATTCTGCCCCTTCAATGTTTATCCAGCGCTTTGTTGATGAGGTTTGTGGTTTGTGTGAAACTGAACACTGCTCGCAGGTGTGTTGATTTATTTTAACCCCAAGTCCAAACGTATGTCAATATCGTTTGTGTTAATTTGTCTACTGTATAGCCTTTTATATTTTCCCGTTTGATTTCGTTGATGTACTATGGTTTGCCCGTTTCATTCACAGCAATTATTGGTGGCGGAGTGGGTGGAGCGACGTCTGCCTATTGTCTGCGACTGATGTTCGGACCAAACGTGGGGATTACTTTGTTTGAACAATCTGGACGTATCGGTGGACGTGTGCAGTCGGCCTACTTCGGAGATAGACTAGTTGAAGCTGGGGCAAGCATATTTCTAAGAGAGAACAAGTACATGTCATCGTTCGCCGTTAAATTTGGTATGTATAACATAAAGAGCTCGAGTTACATTTTCGATTAATTAATGCAACTATCGGTTTGTAATGCAGAAAATTTCAGCAAGTTGTAATATATGTATGATGGTGCTTTTCCCACGTCATTTACTACTCATTTATAGACTCTGACTTGAACTAAACATAAACCATATCGCTGTCATTAGAGTATTGCCAAAATATTCTATGCAGTCGACTGTGTTGAATTGCACCGATTGTGGGACTTAGCTTAGTCTACACATGACGCTAATTTTCAAGTTTGTAGTGGAATGACTACTACAATATCGTCCCACGCACAGGACAATGAAGATTTTATAGCGGTAGCCAAAACGTGTACAATGGTACAGAAGAGCAGTCACGTAGCAGGCATGAACGGAAGAAGTATCAAGGTAAATGTTTTTAGGTTCAGTAAAACACAGTTGTTACAAAGCCCCCCACCAAGAAGTCTGCTCAGAGGAGACTTCTGATCAGGAATTGACAGTCGAATGGCCAAGCGGTGTTAAGTCATTCTAGGCTGGAACATAGTATCTCAGCAGCCAGTCATTCCGCACGTGTCGATAGTCTGTGGTGACCGGGGTAGGGTATATGGAGAACCGACCAAAACTAAGCAGATTCACATCTCACATGCGGTGAACGTACGGCCGGAGCCGTTTCATATGGGTTGAACTTGCTTCTTGCGGGGATCGCCCTTCTGCCATGGTCTTAGTACGAACCCAGTAGGAGCAGATGTAGGCTCATCCGTAAGATTGACAACGAAAAAACAGATGCCTCGAAAACACAGTCCCCGTTGAGAATTTCCTGCATCTCCAGAGTTGATGGCAAACAGCCTCGCCTGGAGAGAACTGCCTAGCGTGCCAAATCTGGCTGGGAAGGACCTTGTCTGATAGAGCTCGTGTTGGATGCTGAGTGCTCATAGCTAGGGGTACCGAGTTGGTAGGCGACAAGCGTCGGTTTTCCGTGGATGGCGTGTGCCACGGTTGTATCAGTTGGAAGAGTGAATGCTGATTTGGGTCCGTCAGTTAAAATTAGCGATGTTGCGTTGTCACGGAGCAAATCGCCCACATTGCGGATGAAACGATGGTAGAAGTTCACTAGTCCACGAAATCGCCGGATATCTTTAAAGCTGGTGGGCTCTCGGAAATTCAGGGTTCTTCCTGTATTTTCTTCTAGTGGTTCGATACTTGAAGCCGAGAGTCTGACGTAAGAAATTGACTGCGGTATGACTGAACCTCCACGTGTTTGCATTGATCGTAAGCTCATGACTTGACAAACGATCAAAAATCGCAGCCAGGTGACGAAAATGGTCTTCCTTAGAGGTGCTAGCGATTAGTACATCATGAAGTTAGACGTAAGCGAAATCGAGACCTCTGCAAACCTGATCCATAAATGATTGGAAGGTTTGAACCGCATTACGTAGACCGAAAGACACGTACAAACTCGTGGAGTCCAAACGTCATGGTAACGGCCATCTTCGGGGTGTCTACTTCGGCTACTGGGATTTGGTTGTACGCCTGAAGAAGGTCCACCTTACTACAAATGGTACACCCGTGGATACTAGCTGTCAAGTCTTGAATACGCCACACGAGCGCCAATCGTTCAGTTTTCTTCGGGGCCATATACAGGTAAGAAGCCCAGGGGCTACTAGATGGCAGTAAAATGCCTAATTCTAGCATGTGCGGAAATCCTTGCGCGCTACCTGCAACTTCTCTGGCGGTAATCGCCTCGGTCGTTCGTAGACCTGGGGACCACCTGTGGTAATGTGGAGTTCCACTGTGTTATAACCAGATAGTCATAGGAATATGTATTGGGTACACGCAGCCTTCTCGGTCTGCTCGACTCGTAGTCCTACGTAAAAGTGGGTCAACAACGCAAAACGCACATCATGTGCACACACAAATCGATACATGTCCGCTGACAAATGAGCGCCATCGCGTGATGTTAGTGGGACAGACACGCACACGACACTCCTTCATTTTCAGGTTTAAACGTGTCCCGATTGATACCTCTCGACTGGCCGGATTGGGCTTGCACTTTCCTCTTCAGTGTTTGACTCCATTAATGTGTCAGTCCCACGATTGTCTGGTGTTTGCAGTGGTGTAGTCTCTCGTCGTCTAATGGGGTCCACGTGGTGAGTGATGCAAACGCCATCATCCATGCGCATGGTCAGTTTATGTCCGTCATCCAGAATGATAGTTCCCCTCTTCCACGATGGTACCGACGCGTCGGGGCGAACGCAAACCGGGTCTCCGACACTCATTCTCCTCGGGACACTCTTCTGGTTTTGTTGTCTCATCATCTCATGTTGTTTTACTGATATACGGGAACAGGGGTCTTGGCGAAGGAGATCCAATCGGCATCTTAAACGAGGGGCCCATCAATGACTCCACCGGTGATAGGCCCGTAATAGACTGCGGAGTTATCCGATAACCAAAAAGGAACTTATTGATTTTTGTCTGTGAATCACAGGCCATTTTGCGAATACCTTGTTTTACCGTTTGAACTGCATGCTCTGCTATTCCATTTGAAGCCGGGTGGTAAGCAGGCGTATGTAGGAGATGAATCCCGTTGTTGCTCATCCACTGTTCGAACTCAGCACTCACAAACGCAGGCCCGTTATCGCAAATCACCGTATCCGGGAGACCGTGTGTACAGAAAAGTGGGCAGAGCAAGTTTATAGTTATCTGTGCTGTTGATGTTCTTACCACTTTGGCCTCAATCCATTTTGAATAAGCATCAACTACTATCAGCATCATTACACCATCAATTGGTCCAGAAAAGTCAATGTGAAGACTTCTCCAAGGTTGACTTGGGCAAGGCCATGTGACCACTGGCCCACGCGGTATCATAGATCATGTTTGCTGACAGGGCTCGCAAGTATTTACGAGTTGTGTAATGTCGCTATCAATACCCGGCTACCACGTAATTTCGCCACAACGAGCACTGTCAGCAAACAAGACCTATGATACCCCGTGGGCCAGTGGTCCCATGGCCTTGTCCAAGTCAACCTTGGAGACGTCTTCACATTGACTTTGCTGGACTAATTGATGGTGTAATGATGCTGATAGTAGTTGATGCTTATTCAAAATGGATCGAGGCCAAAGTGGTAAGATCATCAACAGCACAGATAACTATAAACGTGCTCTGCTCACTTTTCTGTACCCACGGTCTCCCGGATACGGTGGTCTGCGATAACGGTTCTGCGTTTGTGAGTGCTGAGTTTGAACAGTGGATGAGAAACAACGGGATTCATCTCCTACATACGCCGGCTTACCAAATGGACTAGCAGAGCATGCAGTTCAAACGGTAAAACAAGGTATTCGCAAAATGGCCTGTGATTTACAGACAAAAATCAAAAAGCTTCTTGGTTATCGGATAACTCCGCAGTCTACTACGGGTCTGTCACCGGCTGAGTTATTGATGGGCCGTCGTTTGAGATGCCGATTGGATCTCTTTCGCCCCGACCCCTGCTCCCGTATATCAGTAAACCAACATGAGATGATGAGACAACAAAACCAGAAGAGTGTCCCGAGAAGAGTGAGTGTCGGAGACCCGGTTTACGTGCGCCCCGACCGGTCGGTACCATCGTGGAAGAAGGGAACTATCATCCTAGATTATGGGCATAAACTGACCATGCGCATAGATGATGGCGTTTGCATCACTCGCCATGGGGACCACATTAGACGGCGAGACTACACCAAGTCCGTTACAAACACCGGACAATCGTGAGGCAGAAACATTAGTGGAGTCAAACGCTGAAGAGGAAAGTGCAAGCCCAATCCGGCGGTCTGATCGCCCGCGCAGGCCAGTCGAGAGGTATCAAGCGGGACTCGTTTCAATCTAACATCACGTGATGTTAGTGGCACAGACGCACGCACACGACATACTGGTATAGTGGCGCCGGTAGTGCAGTAGATGAAGATTGGACCAAGTTCTGGGTGCCACGAAATTTAAACGGGTAGTCCCATCTATCAGCTGCGAGCGCCGAGAACCGACAAGGAGGTCAAATTAGTGTAAAAATTGAACGCCCAATATAGCAAATGATTCCGAGTCGATCGTAAAAATCCAGCGAAATGCACGTCTCAAACCTAAATCGAGGGTCAAGGAGCGTTGACCTTAGATTGTTATAACCGATGTGCTTGCTGTCCTTAAGTGCTGGCTTATCGGGCTATACGTTGCGCATGGGTTTACCGGCAGTAATCTCACTTCTGCACCGGGGACTACCAGAAAACATATACCTGACGACCAATCCTGGAAGATGAAAAGACGACCTAGCCTCTTCCGGCTGACGATGGTAGTCGTCATTACATGTTAGAAAGAGTTTTTCGCTTGCGATGTGCGATAGTAGCAAGGTTTAATGCAACGTCGTGCATCACCGTATTTCCTATCCTTGGCTTGACTTGACAACAACAAATATTTATGGATATGCTCGCGTCCCCAGAAATGAAAGCTACATTTGACCGATGTATGTACGTATGTATGTTTGCATGTATGTATGTTTTTGTGTATATAGATGTATTTTGTCTAGAGTTTAATCTGTTTGTTATTTAGACTCCCAGGTACTCCAACCGATTGATTTATAAAGTAATCTGCTAGTAGGTCGATGGTGCATAAAAACGCCTCTTTCCTATATGTATTCTTATTCGTAATTAATGATTATTTTCACATCAATTAGAAGGTCGCGTTTTGATTTAAGTCGGTTCAGAATGTAACAGGTTAATCGCACAATCCTCTTCTCGATAGTATTCCTCATGCAGACTGATATTACTTCCCTTGGAATGAAATATTCAGGTCCTACTCAGGTTACAGCATCTCAGCCCATGATCTGTCTATATATGTGCAGCACCTTGCTTAAATCAATGGCGTGTCTCTCCGTACACGCAAATTGCATTATGCCAATAACAATGTACCTTATGAGATTCTGCCATTATACCAATTCATTTTTCCGCGTTTCCTTGTCTAAAATACCATGTCTTTGTTGATAAAGAACCGGTGAAATATAACAAGTTTCCCTAGTGCTCATGTCTTTGAGTCCGAATGCTTTAACGTGGTAAATCGATAATATCTGCCATTGTAATACTGATATGCATTTTATTTCGTTCACCGATACCGCTTAACAAATTATATATCTCTGTTATTCGCTATCAGTGTTTTATTTTTTGAATTCATCTCGTCGTTTTTCAGGTCTCGAAATTGTCAACCATCCATTGCCGCATTTCACTTTCTACGATGGCGTGAAAAATTTCACCTTCACAGCACTCAACCACAATTATTATTCCAACAATGGGCGATTCAAGTTCCATTTCGGGTTACGTTTTCTACTGATGCAGCTCTTTGCATCCACACAGATGAACCTATTTTCTGCGTAAGTGCTCGGAGTATGTCAATCAATTTGCTATCAATTCTGTTGTTGCATTTTGCATTCATTTTAGCTGAGCTGCGAGAACGCACTGGATTCTCAGTGGCGTTATCCAATCTCTTACTCTAGACCATCGCAACCTACACTATCTCAGCCCATGTGCATTCCGTGGCTTTGCGCTCCTTTGCCTGCTTTCAAGCTTGTGATTTGTTATATACATACACACACGTACATCACACATACATACATGCATACATACATACATACATACACATACATTAGTATTGTTTGGAATATTTGTAGATCGGGTCGTTGTTTTAGCGTACTTGAATTTGTTCTCCGAGCTTGTTGATTTTGCATCGGACGTTTCGTTGCCAGACTAGGCAACATCTTCAGCGATTGTTGGCAAATTGACTGCTCGAAGTGGCACTGACGATGGTATTTGGCCGGCCGACCACTGGTCACGTGATCGCATGTGATTGATTGATTGATTGATTGATTGGCTGCCTTTTCGGTTCTTCGTCTCAGTTGCATCCGTGCGTAGATGTCGTCCAAGCTCACGTGTTGGTTGATCGATCGTTCACCGGAGTGCCAGGCTTCGATGAACTCGTGCTGCTTTGTTATTAGCTCGGCCCAAGATGTGGCAGTTATGCCAGTCCATCTCGTGATCTTCGTTGTCGACGTGCGTTGAGATGAGAGACTTGGTGTCGTGATGTCGTACGGCCAGTTGATGCTCGTGCATTCGAGTTTTTAGTTTTCGACCGGTTTGCCCGATGTAGTGTTTGTCACATACATACACATGCATACATTTATGCATGCATGCATGTATACATACCATAGATTGCCCGCTAATCGTCGGACTGCTTCATAACAAATGAGCGGGTACTTACAGTGTGATTTTGGTAAATGGTCGTGCATCCTTACAACCCCAACGTATTCAGAATATTGTAGTGTTGTGCTCGTATCCCCTTACTTACACACCACAACTGGTTTCTGGCTGTTTGTTGTCATCTGGCGCAGACAGTGAGATTAGTTTCAATGAGCCTCGAAACAGTGGTAACGTGTCAAACGAATGCGTACTTGAATGGTGTTACATACTGTTAAATAGGGTTCTTACACTGAACCGAGATTCATATACAGAATCACAGAGTGATTCCTGTTCCAGCGCTCAAAACGCCTAAAATTGAAAACATATGGTGCTCAGATCCCCTTCGTTATCCATAATAATCTTTTTTGGGTATTCGCCTATAGGTAAATTTTATTTAGCTTGTTTTCGCGAAATCAATAATCATGAACGAGAGGTAAGTAAAACCTTTCAACGTTTGCTGAATAGCTTGATAAAATGAAACAACCTGGCGGATAGCTCAAACAATACATTAAATCCACAATCGATTTATTCTACTGTCTGTGTCTGACGCTATTCCGTCGTGTAGTCAAACTATTTTTGCCCTTCTAATTTCCCACAGATTCCATCTTATTCAACTTTAAGATCTATCCAATCCACGCACAATTAAAACCTAACAGTTGCACAAACGTGCGAATTACGGTTAGCAACAAATGGCGCATTAAATTCTGGAGTTGTAATACTCTATGAACTTAAGTTGCTATCCAGCTATTCTTGCGTTGTTTTTCATTTTCGAAACGCCTATCAGTGTGCTCCCACCCTGTCGGAATTCTCAGAACTCGTTTGCACCCGTTGCTACTCCGCCACCCCATCTATAGTTAAAGTATCCACCGTTTTATGTTACCTATATCAATACTTGAAGTTATGCACAAACTAATATGTGAATTCGACGAGATATATCTTACGCTCCTTGATTTTGTTCAGTGTATCATAATTAAATGCGTTCGTTTATCATTACTAGCATCCCTAACTAATTTACGAGTGCTGTATCGCACCTGCACGGCTATGCAATCGTGCAACACATCTGCGCTGTGCAGCTAACACTGTTATAAATTGATATGCCCCCGGTAGTGAGCTGCATGCGAAAACACGCTGGAGTCTCACCGCCATAGCTATTTTCCATTCTGTTGGGCAACCAGACAGTATCTTAGCCCACGTGCAGTCTTTGACTGTTCGGCATTTGCCTGAATCAGGCTTGTGATTTCCCACATACATACATGTATCGCACTTCATTCACGTTACAGCATTTACCCTGCACAAGAATCAGGAATGTGTTTCACAACACCGACAGAAATGCTGCGATATCTTGGGGGGTATTTCGTCAAAACCACCGGTATGGACTTTGAAGAGATGTTGGTCCGCCGGACTGCCGTGCCTGACATAGTCAAGGAAGAATGGTGTCATGGCCTGATCTCCAACAACTATTGTCAGGATTTGAGCGCTCGTGGTTCCGTTGGTACGTGATCAACCTCAGTCATGCATTTAACTACATTAATGAAAATTATCTTTAGTTAATTGATTGGAATACGTTCGGGGGTGATCGTGTATTCATAATGGAAAAAATGCAATTGGTTCACAGATATCTGCTAATATGTATATGGTGTACTGTGAGAACATGATCCTTTACAATGTAGACATTGAGACAAAGTCATGGTGGCGCTACGTGAATGACACGTTTGTCATCATAAAGCGGTAAAATTAAAAAGACTTATTTAACTAGTTGAATGATCTGGACCTCAGGATAACGGTCACAAAGGAACTGGAATCTGTCACACGCACCCTCTCGTGTTTGGAATGTGGCGCAGAATGTATTTGGAACGATAAATAGTCTTTCGAAAACCCGCCGATACAGATGCTGCTTTGTGATACATCTCCGCTCATCCCAGACATGTCTCCATGTCCATAGCTTCGTGCATCTTCCATAAGATAGCACATCAGTGCAGCAATGAAAATGATCGAAAACCGGCTCATTGTGAAGCTAACTAGACCACGGTCATCCAAAAGATTTGTAAAAAGCCATTTGATGAGTGTGAAATACCCATTGTGGAAATCAGAGAAGAATTGGTTAGATGCGGTTTGTATAACGTATGTTAATGGTTCATCTAAAGCATTCAGTAAAATTTTGAACTAGGCGTTCATACGTGTACCGTATACGAAAGGGAAAACTATCTGCTCGGTTTTGGTGCAACGTAAGGATAAGCCCTTTATCCAGGAATAGCACGAATAGAAACTACAGAATTAAACATCAGATTTGCACTGGTGTGCACATAGGTCCTACTTCCAGAGAACTTCACACCAGAATCGAGGAACATTGAAAGCAAGTCAAAAGGCAGCCCATGATGCCCATGAACATTCAATACAGGTCACGCTGTCGATGAGGTAAAACGCGGTATTAAACCGTATGGCGGGAGCTTGCATCCTGAGGTGGTCGAAATTGCTAAGGAAGGTGGACTTGCGGTCAATATTGTGGTTTGGGCAGAAATATCCGTAATCTGGAGCTCAGCAATGATGCGACAGTAAGTCGCTAATATTCACCTTATAATCATTAGTTGATTAAATTTTTGTTTTTCACAAAACATTGTTTAACCTGAACTTTGTTAAGCCTCAACTTTTATAGATGTGAGCCCCAATGTGAACAGACCTTGACCTTGTCCACTTGTATCAGATGGATGAGAATACTATATATATTAGGCAGACGAACCACTGATTCTATTTATACCTACGTGACTTAAACCCTCTAGGTTTAAAATAGGCTTTTCAGCTGTAAGGTGAAAATAGAGGTAGTGGTTGGAATACTATTTAGGCATTCATACGTGTACCGTATACGAAAGGGAAAACTATCTGCTCGGTTTTGGTGCAACATAAGGATAAGCCCTTTATCCAGGAATAGCACGAATAGCAACTAGTCCTGACTATCCCTTTTGCTCCGATGAAGCTTCCGTTCCAGAAGTGCAACGTCACGCAAAAACTGCTCCACCCGACTGCACACAAATTTCTTTTCATTTTCTTTATTTAGCTTCTTTTGATTTTATATCCCACTCACCTGGTTGTACTTAAGGTGGTATTCTCAAGACTACTCAACCCGGTGAATCGTGATAACGTTGTGTTCATAATGTTTTAGCTGTTTCACATTCATTGCGCATTTTACTCCTAGTTAAGGGTAGGCGGTAGAATAAAGCACATTTGCCCTAATTTTACCTCGAGTTGACCGATTCCGCTTAAATATATAGCATTCATTTCCATTTTTCATATTAAGGGCTGATAAGCTTGATAACGGTCGCCGGTACACCATGTTCTGTCAAAGAAGGGAATGATAAAATACCGCAGAAATTAGTTGAAGCCGCTTTGGCTGACAATCCAGAGGGGAATCCAAAGGATTTCATAGCTGCCCAAGTGAGGAGGATCCTTCCAGAACCAGACAATCGGTGAGTTTCTCGCAGTTTTCTACTATTCCTTCTGAAAAGTTTCATTTATACCATGTCTATTACTGTCATTGGAGTGTAAATGAACACGCTATTATTCAGAGTGGTGTAAAAATGTGTGAAAGGTAAATGAAACATGTGTGTACGTAGATTGTCAGATAGGTATATAGATATAAAAATATAAATAGATAGATAAATAGATAGATAGATAGACAGATAGATAGGCAAGCTGCTTACCATCTAATTTCTCAAGGGTTAGTGGGTTTATTCGCTTGGTAATTATTTTCTCTTTTCTTTCAGATACCGTTTGGAATATTCTCCGAATTCTTCGGATGAAACAATATCAGATACTTTTGATTATATTGTTATCGCCGCCCCGTTACATCAGGAATCGGTATTGAAAGCATCCGGTAATATTAAATTACCCACAGAGACATTTTTACGCATGGAAAGGACCATCATGGAAGGAACGCTGAAGGAATCTGCATTCGGTGTTAAACCAGGTTGGTTAATATCGGTTTCTAAAAGTTGGTAGAACTCCTGCTGTTTACCAATGGTGTTTGCTGAATCTCATTATTACAGAGAATGTATTTAGTGTGTCCGCCCCTGTTCTCGCTTTTATCTAATTTTTCGTTTGGGCTCACGCCAGCTTGGGCATCAGATAAATGAATAATCGAAACTATTTAAACGTACCAGTCAGTTTGAATGACTGCATGTCAACAGGAAGCCACTTCACAAACTAGAAGTGAAAGGCCCGTAACCAGCCGTGTCGTTCGGGTCAAGTTTGCCCCATTGCTGAGTTTCACGTGATTTACAGTCTGTATAAAGCATACCCCGCCCTCACGTCCAGTACCTATTCTTTTTGGCATTAATTGTACAGTTTTAAATAATCCGTGTTCCACTGCAGTCTCGAGCCGTTTGTGGTCAAACTTTACCACACGAACTCTACAACTTTTGTTTGTTACTTTACACATCACCAAAATTACTCGGAACAGGTTACTCTAAATACGTGTATCGCCGATTTTTTCCCTTAACGCGACGAATTACAGCATTGAATTCTTTATGATCTTATCCAGAATTCCTCCAACCTGATGCCATTCCAATCATCTTGCCTACAAAAACGGGATACAGTCAAAATAACTGTGCTTTCCATTCCTTGATTGGCATGCCGACGACTTCCGGGCACAACTTCCTATGGAGTGTGTTCACTGAGCCTACTCGCGTAGAAGATCCAATCGGTACATTGCGAGACAAGTACATTGACGTGGCCGAGCCAATTTCACCGATGAAGTTCACCTGGTTAGCCTACCCGGTTTATAAACCGTTGGTACGTTGTGCTCCTGAGTTATTAGCCCATGCTCTTTTTGAACTTTATGCGATTATTGCATTGTCTCAGTAAGCTTTCGTTTTGTCTTTCGGGTCTTTAGACTTTAGATACTCACTAGACCTAATTTAACTGCCACC
Source organism: Atriophallophorus winterbourni (assembly GCA_013407085.1). Classification (NCBI taxonomy): domain Eukaryota; kingdom Metazoa; phylum Platyhelminthes; class Trematoda; order Plagiorchiida; family Microphallidae; genus Atriophallophorus; species Atriophallophorus winterbourni. The sequence continues at coordinate 58,416 of JACCGJ010000696.1, read as the reverse complement.
AGCCTATTTATATCAGTAATGCAAAATCACTTGTAAAGTTTAAGTTTTAAACATAATTTTTCCAATCAGTGATTGAGCTCATCGGCCAAAGTCCGGAATCTGACGTTTACGCTCTAAAGCTTTTGAACGTGTTAACCGCAGCATACTGCAATCGGGTGTGTGGATTAGCAGTAACTTGAAGTCTTCACGGCAGTGTTCTGTGATATACAAAAAGTCAAAGCTTAACACTTCTCAGAAGGATCTTCGGTAGTTTCACAAAGCAGATACTCCCACGGATAATTAACACCTATATCAGGCCAACGATGAAGTACGCTGTTCAAGCATGGTACCCATGGTTAAAAAAGGACATGATCTTGCCGCAACGCGTATACCACCGCACTACAAAACTGGTGACCGGACTATATAACAGGCCATACGAGGAGCGGATAGCAACTCTAAACCTGTGTGACTTGTCGTGATATGATCCTACTGTTGAACATTCTGCACACAGTGGATCATCCACTTGAACACCTGTTTCATGGACAAGAAGCACGTGGTAGTACATCGCAGGGCTACAATTTAATTATTCCACACCCCAGATCAAATTGTCGAAGGTTCCTCTTTGCCGTCCTATTTTATTTTATATGGAACTCTCTGCCTCTACATATCATTTGTGCATCAAGCCTGAACATGTTCAAGGCTGAACTTGACAAGTATATAAACAAATTTATGCTTGAATACCATTGTTACATAGGGTTCGAACAATCAACCACGGTGTTCAAACACAGAATCACTTAGTGATCCTCGGTCAAGCACTCAAGGCGTTTGTGGATGAACAAAGTAATGTGTTGCTCACATAAGTGTAAGTGCGGGGATGTGAGCAACACATTACTTTGACAAGTATATGTTGACCAAATCCAACCTCGCACATGCTGACTTTCCATATTGATTAAACATTTGGGTTGTTTTTATGCATTCCCTATATTTTTAATCTATGGTTATTGTAAAGCATTTGCTTTTTGGACCATTAAAACTTTGAATTGCTTTGAATGATTGATTGAACTGCTCGATATTCAACTTGCAACCATTGGTATTGCCGAAATAAGTTTTCAAAACTGTATACGTTTTATATTAAAACTCATTTGCATGTATCTCCATCACACGCGCACCCCACGACAGGTTTCGTGATGTCTGCACTCATCAGGTAGGGACAGTAGGATCAGGATCCGCATCCGCCGGAAACAGTGGAAGAATGGTATACAAGTTGCGCTTGTATGCCACTGTTGGGTAAGGTTGGTACGACCAACCTGTTCAATCACATGAGCCCCCATTCATGTAGACTGGGTTTAAAACCCATGGCCATTAATATAAAAACTCATTGGCATGCATCTCCATCACACCACACGACCGGTTTCGTGCTGTTTGCACTCATTCTGATCCTACTGTCCCTACCTGATGTGTGCAAACAGCACGAAACCGGTCGTGGGGTGTGTGTGTGTGTGATGGAGATGCATGCAAATGAGTGTTTATTTTCATGGTCATGGGTTTTAAACCCAGTCTACATGAATGGGGGCTCATGTGATTGAACAGGTTGGTCGTACCAACCTTACCCAACAGTGGCATACATGCGCAACTTGTATACATTTTAATTCAACCCAGCATGTGCAACTACCGCATTAAATCATTTATTCTTGTACAACCCTTTACATACAAGTGCACATTCTCGAACAAATTTCTAATAGACTATCTTTCTTTTCCTGAATTTTAATCAGACACACCACTGCCAGTTTCGCGCTGTTTCCACTTATCTGGTAGGAACAAACCAATCAGCAACCGTATTATTCGAAGCAATTCAGAAATGATAGACAATATTTGAACCTTGAATTAGGCCGACACGAGCAGAACGTACAAATATAGAGCTGCAATATATTTGTTTCGGGAGTCATATATTATTTACGGAGGGCCATATTCGTTAACCAAGCTTTGCGTTTACGCGCCCAGTGTGTCTAGCTTTTCCGTGGTGCTTACTTACTAGATTTGATCGAAATGTTTGTCGGTGTTTGATACTTTTGTGAACAATGGTTCTCCTGTTAGACAAATTGACAACTGACACGAAATTAATTTTTCAGTCGCGCACATGCAGTTGCGTCCCCTGTGGTTATGCATTTCTCTAAATCGCGATTATTTTTCAGGCTGACCCCGAAACAGAATTGGGAAGCTTCGTTCTCGCTCCACGGTTGTACTACGTGAACGCTATCGAGCGTTTCGCCTCTTGCATGGAACTGTCGGCGATTGCTGGGCGAAATGTGGCCTTATTGATCGGAAAAGATCGGCATTGGACCCCTCCGCGTTTGAGATATTTTTGAAGTGTAGAAGTTTCGTACTTTTGTATGCACAAAATTTTACGTTTTCCGCAGCAATATCTTTGTTGAAGTCAGACTTGCGGGCATTTGGAGGGGAAAATGGCTCTTTGTAAACTAACGCGTGCTTTGATTGCATAGGCTCGGGAAAGCTTATTGCATTTGCAGTTACAGAGGTCCCGCTGGTTCACAAGTTGTTGATCGCGAGTTTCGTTTTGTTGTTCAGACTCTTAATGTCCTCAGCCGCACGTCCATGGCTGTTGACGAAGCTTCTTAGGTAGCCCAGGTCTTCAATCCTTAGTTGTAGTGCCTGTTTACGTTTTCATGGTTATTAATTTCATGGTCTCTGGTTCTCGGTACAGTCGGATAGGATTTGTTGAAGGATTAAACAATCCGTCGTAAATGTGACCCTGATTCAATAGCAGTAATAAATAACGAAAAGGTTCCCGGTGCCTGTTATGTATGTGTTCGTTATAGAGCTAAATCATTGCACGGTGCCGATAATTTTGAATCCAAAATAGAAAACAGACGTGCGGAGGAAATACTGGTGAATCATGTGAGTAGTCAAGTGATCAATGCAACGATTTCGGAACCACCGCTGAAGGAATCTGAGACTAAGTCTATTGGTGTGACAAAAAAGGAAAAAACAGGGATAATCCCATTTTGGAATCAAATAAAAAAATTCTTGCAGGGAAGTGCTGTTACGGTCGACCTCAGCTGCTGCACCCGACTCACAAAGACAAGCCCAAAATGGTTTAAATTCTAAAACGTCTGACTTTCCGATACGCAACAAGAACTCCACATACGGACTAAGCGTGATATGTATGAAAGTTAGCGAGTCCTAAGAAAGCCTGCTTGATAGAAAATAGAAACACGACTTCGAGAAATGGTCTCAACTTTGCCAATTAATGCAAATTGAACATGTAATTCTGGCAAAGTGATTAGTCTAACTCGCCACTCAACTTCAGCACATAATGTTCAACTTCGCTTTCTCAAGTTAATCTTGAAATGCTAGGCTGATATCGAGAACGTATTGCTGAATGCGTACCTACTCAAGACAAATCCCGACTCAAACTGCCGCATATATCCCGATGTACCATGGAGGGAAAGGAGGATAACTTGAACGCCAGGAAAAAACGGTATCACGAATTATAGTTCTACTTTGTGTACCAGAAAATACTCCTCGAGCATCGATTAAGGAAACCCTAGAGCACGACGTCAAGCAATGGCGCTACATTGCGTGTTCTCTAGATATTTCTAATGCCGTTGTTGTGGACACTTTTCAAGTTCCTTTTTCGCCAAAATATAAAGAAGATGGGCTGAAACCCCTGAAGATTACGTTTTTAACCAGCGATACGGCCGAAATAATAAGGTTGGCACGGAAAAAGGAAAACGAACATTACCCAAGGATGCTAGACTTAGTCCACCTAAACCCGATGTCATAAGTAAAACACTCGTCTGGAGACAGCGGCTAGCAGAGTTTCCATCCAAATGGAGGAAGTCAATACAGCAATAATCGTCGTACGTCGGGCTCAAATCGAGTCGGACCGAGCAATTCACGCCGCGACCTAATTGAACGTCAGTAGGCGATCAATAACAAGCTCACATGTTTTATCATCGACGGCACTGATTATTTAGAGGGATCGGGTATCACGGTGTTTAACGCCTTGTCACATGTCACATTATTCATCGCCAGATAAAGCAGTATCATATCATATACATTTATGCAAATGCTCAATGTTTAGTTAACAAGTTGGCGGAAGTGGTTGATATATGTAAAGACAACTCCCTTGATCCTCCAAACAGGGTAATAATGAACCTTTGATGTCACATTGCTACATTTTTTGTAGTAACAGACTGTGGTTGACACGATCGAATGCTTTTGACTTATCAAGATAACAAGCGTGCATGGTGAGACCTGTCTACGGCTTGTGTCCAGTCATCGAGGACGAGCAGAAGGTTTGAAAGCAAGAGTTTCTTTTTCTGAAGCCGTGTTGTTCGACTGCGAGAAAGCAATTGACTTCCATATGTTTTGTGACGTTGTTTGCTACGAGGCGCTCTATCACTTTAGAGATCACCGGTAGTAGTGTTACTGGTCGTTTGTTGCATACTTCGGAACGGTTTCCTCCTTTGTAGATGGGGGTAATGATGCCACTCTACCAATCACAGGGAACGAATCTTTGGATTAAAAAGAGGTTAAACAAGTAGGTGAGAGGCGTACACAAAGCATAAGCACAGTTTTTAAGAAAAAGCGGGGTAATTTCGTCAGCTCCGGGAGATTTTCTCGTGTTGAGATTTAGCAATGTGCGGAGGACAATCTCCGAGGTAATAGTGGTTGTAAAACATTTTCGGGTGAGATTACGGGAGTTAAGGGGCGGGTAGCGGTGAGTCGTGGGCTGAAGACAGTGGAGAAGAAATGGGCTAGAACTTCGGCAGATCGCGATGCTGTGGTTGTTGTTCCATCACGTGTCTTTAGAGCGGTAACCCCTGGTTTCACCCTAGACCGGTTATTTATAATCTGGTAGAAAAATTTTGGGGTTTGATTACATTTTGTTGAGTAAATGTTTTTGATAATTCAGTTTGTCATCAACAACAAGTTTGTTTACTTTATTTCTCAGCAAACGGAATGTCTCCCAACTCTCAACAGTGATATCATGTCGATGAGACCGCCATGCAGCATTTCGCAAGGTCAACCATTTTCGTGTTCGGCTTCTCAGCTTAAATGTATATCCATTTTTTCGAACCTTTGGAACAAGATGAGAGTGCATTTCAACGGCAAATTTAAGTTCGTTTATCATACACTGCCACTGATCGTGCTTAAGACCAGGGTCTTAAAAGCAGTTTTAAGTTGTGAAAACTCGATTTTTCTAATCAGCTTGCTGATGTCACTTATTCTGATTGCCTGGCAAAAATAATCAAACGTAATAACTAAGTGGTCACTGAGTCCTAACGGAGCTTCATAAGCGAGACTTTCAATCACGTGCTCTGCATTTGTCACTATCAAGTCCAGGATAAACGGCGTATCATTACCACGAAATCGGGTATTGTTGAAAATATGTTTGTAGAGTGGAATTTCTTCCAGCAACTGTTGATATAAAGCACTTAACGAATTTTCTGGATGAACTGAATTTCCCTTAAAGTTTGGCAGATTGAAGTCTCCGATCAGAAGAAGTCTGTCGCGGTATCTGCTAGCCGCTAAGCGTATATTTGCAAGTAATGCTGAATTGTAGGCTTCGTCGGCTAAGGGCGAACGGTAACTCACACCCACTATGCATTTTCCCCTGCTATAACATTCAGCGAACACCATAATGTGTCTTGCAGTTGTAAATCGTCATCAGTGATCTCTTGGCAGAGCAGTCTCCGAATGTGGTAAAGCGCAACACCACCTTCTCGAGTCAGGCTATCGCGACGCAGTAGAGACATACCCTGAATGACAACTTCATTGTCTGTTAAAGTTGGATGAAACCATGTCTCAGTTACGGCAATGACGTCTAGTGAGTGTGTGGTACTTGGTTCAGTCAATTCGTGTATTTTGTTTGTCAAGCATTGGGCATTCGTATACCAAAATTTGACAGTCGATGTTGACATCAAAAACGGTTCATGAGATAAAATTATTGGGACGGTTCCGCTTGAGTCTGTCTGTAGGTAATTTTCTTCGCCGACTCCAGTTGAGTCGGCCGAATTCCGTTTTTTCACCAGGTTTGGATTTTTCACTCTGTTCAGTATTTAGACTCTCAGTGTCATCCTTGTTATCAGTGGTTTTGAAATGTCTTGGAATAATTTTAATCACTCGGAGCAATTTGTATCGAAATTGCTTCCAATTTTTAAGAACGGTATCAGCCATACTGTTTGTCAGCAGTGTCAGTTTGAGGGGGTGCGGGGCTTTGCCTTCGTATTTCGGTGATGTCGTTTGTACAGCGTCACTAATAAATTTTCATTGTTTTATGTCGTGGTTGGAGTTACACTTTACATCTGGACTAGCAGCAGCTTCAGGAACGTTCAGGATTATAAGACTATGACTGTTGCGCTCGTTTACTTTCCCAATGTTCCGATTTACTGCCGATCTTGCACGTTCTGATCAGGGTATGTCAACAAAGATAAGTGGTGTGTTTTATTCACCGTCTCGCAACAAGTATTCCGATAAAAGTATACCTTCTAGTTCATTTTCACTTTGCAACACTACCTTGAGCAATCTCGATTTATCTTGGTGCGGCGCTTTGGGAGCACGAGTCAAGCGAGTCAGTGAAACCGGATTGGTTGTTTTTAGACTCATCCTAGTTCACAGTTCCGACCGTTTGGTTAAATCATACTGCTGTCTAGTCGAGAATAGTATCTCAGTTTCCTCTGGCACATTGGTACAGATAATGCTGAGCGAAACTCTTTATGAAGCTGTTTTCTCAAACACAACACTTGAGGAGGATGGCGTTAGTTTTGACTCGGTTGTATCTACCTCTTTGGTGCATTGTAGCAATATTTTGGAATATTTAGGGGCGCCATCTAAAGATGAAGTTGGATGTTTTGGATCCTTTGTTGCTGGTTTGATCAATAGCTCAATTGAATTTCTCATATGTGCAAACTGGTTTTCCAGATGTGACAGTCATTCTTCTTCTTCTTCTTCTTCTTCTTCTTCTACTCTCCATTTCATTAGGCTCTTTATCTACGGTCAAGTTTATACTGTTGTGGCGGACGTCTTTATTGGAATGTGGACAGCTTGTACAAACAACAAACGGATGGGTATTTCTCATCGTTTACAAGCCTCACGCAATCATCAGTTAAATTCTATTCACAACGCACGTTGGTGGAACGGCAGAAAGTACATTTAACTGAAACAGAGCTAAACACGTGATGCAGAGGTCACACTGATTCCGTGTCGCCGTCGCATGAATAGTTCTCAAGGTCACAGCTGGATCGATTTTTTTCTTTGTCTGGGCTGTGGATCTCGTGACACGTTCGCACGTTTGTGGGTTGCTTAGTGCTTGCCCGTTGATCAATAATAAATATTTTGTCGATTGAGTGATTTGACTGTGTTCGGTTGCGAGATTTCGACATTGAACAATCAATCCGCGGTAACTCGTGAACCACACAAAATATAGTACACGAAATGAGGTATCAAAACCTGTAGCTCAATGTGATCTTTGCAATAATAGCCAAATCCGTAGGATAGTTAGTGCTGAGAAAATCTTGGTGCGCGTGAACAAATTGGTCTTTTCCAGTCAAACTGGTAACTTTGCTGTAAGTCAACTTGCACGATCGAAAAGTATGAAATCCGATAGATACCGGAAATTGCACTGAAAATTTATTCAAAAAAAGTTTGGTCACGACATTTGTTAAGAAAGTGGATCATATGTGAAAGTTATCAAGCAAGGCGGATAAGTAACATTGTTCAGGTGACAAATTGTTACTACATGTTCATCAATTTTTTAATTTGGTGGTGAAATTATTGTAATTGCTGAAAATTAGTGTGTATGGATAAAGCCTATTTCTTATCCTCTCAGTAGAACCTCTAACTGAATCAATAATTGACCAAGTCGTTGTGGAACGACACCTACGGCGACAAAATATGAAGAAATCCACTTGGTGCGTGTTATAGAAAGCTTTCTAGAGTCTACCTGAGGTTTTCATCCGGTGTCCTCGCGACGGTTGCGTACCATTAGCATGGAACGCGATATCACCAATTTATAAGGGTGGCTGTCATTCCGTCGTTGCAGACTAGAGACCTGTTACGCGGCTCCTCTGCATTTCGAAAATTAATGTATCGTGGGCAACCTTGAAACTAAAGGACTTTTATCAGCAGAGCAACGTGGGTTTCGCCGAAACAGATATTGTCTCTCAAAGTTACTCATCACTCTGGACAATTGAACAATTTCTCTTGACCTAGGATACTCCGTTCACGGCTGCTATATTGATGTATCAAAGGCATTTCATAAGGTCAACCACAGCCTGCTTCTGCCGAAGCTAGTGCAATATTGGATAACTGGAAAATTATTATCGTGGATAACGGATTGGCTGACCGACCGGCATGTGCGAGTCCGCATTGTTGACGTTCTCTCAAAAACCATCAATGCCACCAGCGGCGTCCCTCAAGGTTCAGTGCTCGTGTCTATCCTTTTCTCGTTATACACAAATGATATTGCGAAAGTAGAACGATGCAAGATGGTTTTTTGATGATGACATAAAATATGGAAGCAACTCCGATCCATTGAAGATTGATGCTACAAGAAGATTTGGGTGCCCAGTATCACTGGTCTCAACTAAATCAGATGCATTTCAATATTTGTGAGTGTAAAATGATACAACTAGGCCGGCAATATGACCATGGCGGATCCTTTGTTTCATAAACTCCTTGGATACGCTCGGCCCAAGTTTGTCAATGTGCTAGAATTAATCGAGGGTTGAACCCCCAAATCCATTTTTATAACGACGCATTGGTTGCAGAGAAGGGTTAAATGCGATGGCTCACCCTTCAGACATCATATTCTGCTGTTCTTTCGGACATGCTTACCAGTTTTCAACCAGTGGAGCCGTAGAAGCCAGAAATTGATTGGACGGCTTGTGTACCCACAATACAACGAAATTCGAATGCAATCATAAAACACATCAAATCCAGGGCAAGCGCAGAAGACGTTTAAAACGACCAATGTATTGAGGTGATGACTTCCCAGTACTTACATTCAACAACCGGTTTCTAGCTGTTTGCTTACATCTACGCGGGTCTACGTGGATCGCCTGGGCTAGTAAATTGGCAAGAACTTGATCAGCACAACACAAAAATACTTCAGTCAAACATAGATCATAATTCGCGATTTGTTGATGAACGACGGGCAAGTGACTTCCGATTTAAACTTAGCAGTCGCACAAAAAATGGCTCGGGAAACGAAACTTTGCTTGGACTGAACACCGAACGACCATAAATGATGCCTCTTAGCAGCAATTTTGTAAAATTCGTAACAAAGTGAATGCTCTCGTCAAAGAGGACAAGCAATATTACCATCGCTCTCTGTCTTTGAAAATGGAAGAAAACCCTAAACTTCTCTATCGGATTGTCAATGCTCGGTCCAGTGTGGAAACAGGGGTGTTTCCTGTCATTTCTGAGAATGGATTAACAGTCACAGCAAAGAAAACGGCTGATACTCTCGCTCAATTTTATGGAAAAGTGTTTAGCCCGATAACGGTTAGGGCGAATGAGAAATTACTGACATCGATTGTATCTCAACAACTGAATGATATTGAGATTAATTCAGCGATAATACGAAGACACTTGTGTCGACTGAACCCTAGGAAATCTTCTGGAGCCGATGGAATAACACCATCACTAGTACAGCACTACAGCACTACTACTACAGCAGCTGTATGAACCACTATGCCAGTTGTTCCAGCATTCCCTAACCGAAGCAGTGGTGCCAACAGTTCGGAAGACAGCGGTAATTTCACAAATTTCTAAGGGTGGTACCCGTTCAGATCCCGCGAACTACAGTCCTGTCACCCTACTCCCCGTGATATCCAAATTTATGGAGCGCATAGTGACGGAAAATATAGTTCATCATTTGGAATCACAAAATATACTATCTGTCGCCCAGCATGGGTTTCGTAAAGCTCGCTCATGCTTGACAAACTTGCTGACGGTATTAAACGATTAGACCTAACCGGTTGACACAGGAGACAGTATGCACGCGTGCTATCTGGATATGTCTAAAGCTTTCGACAGAGTTGATCACTTCCTGTTGCTACGAAAGCTGAAACAGATTGGTATTGACGGGCAGCTACTCGTATGGTTTGAAAGCTACCTAAATGGGAGCCCTGCAACCGTTCGAGTTGACGGGGTACAATCACGAGCCATTGATACCTCCAGTGGTGTACCGCAAGGCTACTTCCTTGGGCCAGTGCTTTTCTTAGTTTACATCAATGATTTACCTGAGGCGCTCTCATGCATGGTAGCCATTTTTGCGGATGATCTTAAACTTTGATTGCGAACAAAATCAACTGCAGACTGCGTAAAACTGCAAAGTGATTTAGATGCACTACACGAATGGTCAGTTAGAAATAAACTGCCGTTCAATTTTCAAAAATGCTAGTTACTGCAAATCGGTGAGCCATTTCAGTACGAATATCACTTTGGGCAGACGATTTTGAGTTGGACCGAATCGGAGAAGGATCTTGGAGTCTGGATATGTGGCGGCCTAAAGAACAGCGTACATTGTGAGGTCATTTACAAGCGTGCTTCAAAGCTTCTAGGTATGCTGCGACGGATCTTCAGAACCTTTACGCCTGGAACGTTATCAAGCATCATGAAGACCTACTTCATTCCCACAATGGAACATGCATCGCAAGTATGGACTCCGTGGATGAAAAAAGATATATTCTTGCTTGACAGGATATATCATCTTGCAACCAAACTGGTGCGTGGTTTTCGAGACCTTACATACGAGGAAAGGTTGAAAAAACTAAAGCTCCCCACTCCCCTTCAACGTAGACTTAGAAGTGACGTTATCATTACATACAAAATATTGAATAATCCAGATCATCCACTCAAACATTTGTTGAAATACGGTGAGTCAGGAATAACACGTAGCCACTCAGCGGCACTACAAATTCCCCATTCCCGTACTAACTGTCGCCGATATTTCTATTCGGTACGTGTCTATTTCCTGTGGAATGCCCTTCCCGAAGCAATTATCACCTCTCCCTGTATCAAAACATTCACTCGAAACTCGGACACTTATTTGTTACATAACGATTTGACGATGCCTGTGAACTGACTCAGGGTAAGCATATTACTTGAATCCAGTGACATCGTATAATTGTTTTTATACCTCTTATTGAACGAATATTTACTATGATATGGTCATTGTGAACCTATGTGCTTTTTGTGACCATAAATTCTTGAATCTTGAATCAGGTACAGACAGTAAGAATAGTTTCATTGAGCGACGAAACAATGGTAAAGTGGCAAAGAAAGTTATACTTGAACAAAATTTCCTGGGACAACTGGGATATTCAACGAACCAACTTGAACAATAACATCTGACATTGATGGTTGTTTGATTTTAGGTTTGATATTATTCTGATTATTTTTTCATTTTTATATGCAGGTATTGTAGAGCTTGATGTAAAATACCGAAAAAGGATCTCGCTTGTTCTAATTAAAACGTTGTTACGACCTTTTCACTGAAATTAAACTTTAGTTTCAATCAGATGACCACAAACAGCCAGAAACCGGTTGTGGTTTAGACGTGAAGGGGATGTTAGCACTACAATATTTTGAACTCTTAACTGTTTTGTGCTTCATCTCCGTGGTTAGCTACGAAAGTGTTGGCATGTCCGAGTGCAAAGCAGTTGCCTTTTTATTAAATTCCGATTTGGGTATCATTGGTAGACTGATGCTGTTTTTAGCACTCCATCCTGTTTAAATTGAACCTGATTCTCGTTTCACAACCACAACATCATAGTAAATATTCGTTCAGAAAAAAAGAAATAACAAATGATCATGTAGTGTCACGCATTTGAACACCTATCATGAGTCAATACGCAGGTATCGTCAAATCGTAATACAACGAATAAGTGTCTAAATTTTGAATGAAAGTTTCGACGCTGGGAGAGGTGATTCAAAGTTTTAATGGTCCAAAAAGCAAATACTTTACAGTAAACATAGCTTAAAAGTATAGGGAATGCATAAAAACAACACAAAAGTATTATCAATGTGGAAAGTCAGCTCGTGTATTCAGGTGCGAGGTTGGATTTTGTCAACATATACTTGTCAAGTTCAGCCTTGAACATGTTCAGGCTTGATGCGCAAATCAAATGTTGGGAGAGAGATTCTCATATAAAATAAACTCGGACAACAAAGCAAAACCTTCAACAATTTGATCTAGAGTTCGGAATAATTAACTTGTAGCTCTGCGATCTGCTACCACGTGCTTCTTGCCGATGAAACAGGTGTTCAATTGAGTGATCCACTGTGTGCAGAATGTTCAACAGTAGGATTAAGTCACACCTGACAAGACTGTACGAAAAGTCAAACAGGTTAAAGTTGCAATCCTCTCCTCTAATGGCCAGTTGTATATTCCGGTCACCAGTTTTCAAGCGCGGTGGTATACACGTTGCAGCCATGTCCTTTTGTAACCATGGCGACCATGCTAGAAGAGCGTACTCCAATGTTGGCCTAATATAGGTAACAATGTTTCTGGAGGGCATTCCAAAGAAAACAGACAGTAACAGAATAAAAAATATCGGCGACAGCTAATAGGGGAATGGGGAATTTGTGGTGTCGCTGAGTGGCGGTGTGTATGTTGTGACTCACGGTATTCGGATAAATGTATTAAAGCATGTTGGGGGTATTTAATATTTTGTAAGTCGCACATCACTCGGAAGGCTTGTTTGAAGGGAAGTGATAAGGATCAGCTTTTGCAATCGTTCATCATGCGTTAGCATCTGGAAACGACCCTATGTGTTTGGCTGCACGATTCTATATTTTTTCAAGCAATAGTATATCCTTTTTAACCAGGGAGTCCAGGCTTGCGTTGCATGCTCCATGGCTGGAATTAAGTAGTTTTTCATGATGGCAGGCCGTTTCCTAAGCGAGAAGGGTCTGAAAATCCGTCGTAGCATACCTGGAAGCTTGGAAGCCGGCTTGTAGATGACCTCACAATTTACAAAGTTCCCATACCCAGACTCCAAGATCCCATTCTATCTCAGTCCAGCTCAAAATCGTCTACCTAAAGAGATATTGGTATTGGAATGGCTTATCAATTTGCAACACTTCGTATTTTTGGAAACTGAATGGCAGCTTATTCCTTACTGAATCACTTTGCAGCTGTACCCATTCTGCAATCGATTTTGATTGCGATATGGTTCAAAAAAGCGTAAAAATCACCTAATCTAATATAACAATAATTTAAACCACACTTGAGGATACAGATTTAAACGATTTCAGATCAGAACTTCCTTATCAAGGATCGGAGTGAGGCCTTGCTAGTTGCCTTGTATAGTTGAAGGAAGCGATCTTGAAAGTTAAGTGCACCAATGTCGCGTTCTGTGGTTGTAAGCTTTTGATCTCTAGACTCTCACGATATACTAAACTTATACTTCTACCTAAGTGGCTAACCTATACCTCATGACAATTTTCCCGAATTTTCCACTCTCGCAGACGTATCTGTTGCTTTGTACATTTTTCGTGATTTTTCCGCATTGGATCTACACACGCAATATTGTTGGCATTCCTCGCGGTGATTTCGTCCTGAAGCGTTTTGCGGGATTTCATTTCGTTTGTGTTCCTTATCGATCGATCGACAGAGACAGTGTATATGCGCACACCTCATGTGAACAGCTACTAAAAATCGACCCTGACCGTATGAGCCAGACAAGGAAACAAACCACATGGGGTGGTGTGCGGCGAAAGGTGGTGAGTCCTAATGCGTGGGCGGTTACGTTTTGTTTAAAGGGCATTCAAACTACGGTATTGCTAAGACAGCTGATGTGGCCGCAATTAGAAATTGAGATATACTTTTTTTTGAGATTTTCGACCCGGTGTTTTTATGCCTGCCAGTTTTGCAGGACCAAGTCATCAGTAAAAGACACGTAGGCGAGAACCTTTGATACTGAAAACGAAATACACCTAAACGGACAAGAAGTGGGAGGAAATATAAATGCTACCTGTGTACGTGTATTACTCATTTCGGAGATTGCTATGGAGCACTTTTTATCGTCCTTGTAAAACAGCGATTGTTGTTGTTGAGTTAAATTCCTTTTTTGGATGTACATATGTAGCAACGAAGACTGTGTTACCAAAAATCTCCGCTAAGTTTCATAGTTTTCAACCGATCGGTTTGATTTTTTTTATATCTATTTGAAAGTTTGCTACGACGGATCTACTCATACAAGAATTATCCATGTAGGACCTGTCGTTTTTTGTGTGGGTCACCCGTGAATTTTTCTGCAGTTCGTTCATTTATTTGAATCGATTTTGTTTTACTGCTGTTAGATCAACCCATCGGTGTTTACCGCTGTCGGAATCTACTCGGAGAAATACACAATGTGAAATCAATTTCACGCCAATATTCTCAACGGGAGGCTGACAAATTCGCGGCTAATTCGGGTGATGTTCGCGGCTAATTCGATCTGATTTTCGCGAAACATGCGTCGTCTGCATGAAAGTCGCGGTATTAAGATCAAATCTGTCACGTGTCGAAACTGTTCCCACACGTGTCACGCAAAATGTGACAAATCGATGACCGCGGAGGCGATATCGATCCTGAATGATAAAACATGCCTGGTTCATGCTACGTATGTACAAATTGTCGAACTAAACCAAACGCAGATTTAGCTGCTCGAACAAGTGTCCAGCAAAGCAACCTGGATGATCGGATGCAGAGCTTAGAGCACCTCATACAAACGTTGAAGGCATCGGTAGATACTCTGGTCACCGCTCAGAATTCTCAGTTTGCCCGTATAGGTTTCGATAAATCAGAAACCACTGACCGTAATACCAGTCAGATAAAAGCGGCATCTTCGCAGATCATTCAACACGAATGTTCAGCTGTTGCAAATGTGCCGGAGAGTCTTTAAGAGCGTTCTTTTAATCAAGATGTAACCTTTACAAACGCGGCTGTTAAAGACCTGTCTGCCAAATACTTCCATGGTCCGCAAAAATTTACGGAGCCAAAGCCACCTGCTTATATGAAAGTTCAGTGAAAACCCTCAGGTTCAAAACCAAAAGTCACGGCGCAAAATATTCCTAAAGTGAACACGATAGGTATTCGATCTAAGGCAGTTGAAACGTCCCGCAACCAGCCAAAGCGATAAGCACGCAGTGTACATTCACTAAATGGACTAAGCGTGATTTGCACCAGCGTACAGGAAACGAGTGCCACCTTACTACGGGATAGGCTTTAAGCATTCAGCATTCTCGATTGGGTATTCGTCGTAATTTTTTCGCGGTAAGAATTTGTTTCACTTGGAGCATTTTGCGTGTAGAAATAACACACTTCGAATCTGTTGCGGTTTTGCTTCTAAACTGGATGAGTATATGACGAACCTTGCGGTATGTGAATGTCCCTATTGATTTTAGAGATGTTTTAGATTTTTACTCCATATACATCGTCATCAGATGATTATTGTTAAGGTTACTGCTTGCCCGCCATAAAACTTTCTGAGTTCCTGGCCATTGTAGTTGACTGATCTAGGTATTCAAAATGTGTCTACAACAATTGAATGGATAGATACAATGACATCAGCTATGTATAACGAGTGCTTCATGTAATGCTGCTTTGCTAATTCGAAAATGATATGGCATAGACCATTTCTAGGAGACCGAAGAAGATTATATTTATTGAAGTGTACTTGTCCAGAAAACTGGATTTACCCTTTGTTTCGTTATATTGGCTTTGACTCGATATGTCGAATCGGGACAAGCTTTGAGCAAAAATTGCTTTGAGAATAACTTTTCCCATGCTCTTCTCTTTATTTTGCAAGGTTACCATTACTAGGCGCATCTGGTCTACGTGTAGGGAGCTTTTATACCGAGTTGAACACATTATCAAAGAAGATACGATTGTAGTTAAGCGTGTGTGAGTAAAAAGTTTAGTCCATTCATTAACCTCAAGGATTCAAAGATTTATGGTTAAAAGATTAATACCTTAAAACATCACAGGATTACGATCTGAATGAAAATGGGAAAAATATAATAGTATAAAACGAAAAGAGGATATGAAACCTATGGCTTACGAATGATGTTATTTTGCCTGTACATATCAAATTTCGATTTAATCATCGCCAGGCAAGGAGAGTCCACCAAATGTGGGGTAGAAAATTCCAATGAAATACAACGAAAAAATGGCGCCGACAATCAATGCGGGAACTTGGGACGTAAAGGGATAAGGTATGTCTGCGTGTCACATTCTCATCACACACATCAAGCAAGTGTTTTAGTGGATATCCTTCGGTAGACACAATTTATCGGTCAGAGTGTCATGTCGTATCCTACTTTGAGTAAAGTTACATAGACCCAGACGTCGCAATTTTCGGTGTACGGAACATTCCGAAGACCCATCACTAACTTTGTTACTTTGTGATAGATTTTATCAAAGAGTGCAATATGTTTTCGCAGCAAGGAGCCCAAATCTCTACTGCATACTCCATCGTAGGGCGAACGTAGAAATTCATTATCCTTGGTGACGTTACCATTGTCAGTATGTTTTTCTCCGAAACTACATGGTGAAGCAACGTCTTCACCCTCGGTTCGCTACACGCTACTATACGGACGTACTTTTCGTCGCTCTGACAATTTTGATCATATCTTCGTTGCATCTGCACGGATTTATACCATTTAAAGAATTCCGGGTATAACCGAACGATATCTATCGGATTTCATACTTTTCGATCGTGCAAGTCAACTTACAGAAAAGTTACCTGTTTGACGGGAAAAGAACATTTTGTTCACGCGCACAAAGTTTTTCCCAGCACCAGCTATCCTACGGATTTTGCAATCATTGAAAAAGACCACAGAGAGCTACAAGTTTCGATACCTTATTTCGTGTTCTATCTTCTGCGGTTCACGAATTATCGCGGATTAACTGTTCAATGCCGAAATCTCGCCAACGAACACAGTA
The DNA here is from genome assembly GCA_013407085.1 of Atriophallophorus winterbourni. NCBI lineage: Eukaryota > Metazoa > Platyhelminthes > Trematoda > Plagiorchiida > Microphallidae > Atriophallophorus > Atriophallophorus winterbourni. The sequence continues at coordinate 41,474 of JACCGJ010000696.1, read as the reverse complement.
AAATCACTCAACGGACAAAACACCCATTATCGATCAGCCGGCGAGCCCTATACAAACCACAAACATGTGCGAACGTGTAACGAGATCCACTGCCCGGACCACGAAAAATATCGATCCAGCTGTGACCGTGAGAAGTATTCAGGCGACGGCGACACTGAATCATGGTGACCTCTGCGTCACGTGTTTAAATCCGGTAAGCGTTGATACTGTTTCAGTTAAATGTGCTTTCTGTGGGTTCCACCAACATGTGTCATGTGACGAGACTTTAACTGATGAGTGTGTAAGGCTAGGAACGATAATGACTATCCATCTGTTTGTTATTTCTGCCATGCCTGTAGAAATTCAAATATAAATGGCCATCGCAAGAGTATACATTCGTCCGTTGGAAAAGTGTCTAATACGATAGAGAGTGGACTGTCGCAACTGGAAGAGGAGCTTGCACGTGTGAAAAATGCTTTAGAGCTATTAATCAAGCCTAAAACATGTATACTGAATAAACGAATACGCTCAACTTTACCACCACCAAACCAATCTCAGAAAAAGGTTCAATTGTTGCAGCACAGCACCCAGGAGAGTGTTAAAACGTATTAAAGCCGAAAGCGTTCACATCGAATGCCCCATTAGCGAAAATTGCCTCGAAAGTTATTTCTCTTAGTGTTATCTGCACCAACGTTTCAGAGTCAACTGAGACGTTATTGTCGAATAGACACCAGTATGATTTGGCTGAATGGTTGAAACTGTGCACTCGCATGAATCTCAAAGCGATCCACCCGGTTTCGTTGATTCGCTTGAGTCGTCCTCCCAAAGCGCTACACCAAGATAAGCCGCGGTTGCTCAAGGTAGTAATGCAAAATGAGAAGGATTTAGAAGATGTACTTTTGTCGACATACTTGCTACGGGACGACATGGAAAATGCATCTCGTGTATTTGTTGATGTGCCCTGGTCGGAGCGGGCAAAATCGCCACCGGAAGGTAAGCAGAAGAACACAAACGATGGCAATAAGCGCACACTTATTCTCTAAAATGTCCCAGAAGATGCCACCGACCAACCACGACCTACAACAGTGGAGATGTTTTTAGTAATGCTATCCAAACCACCAATGTAACGGTTATCGATACGTTCCGAATCCTGAAGTCATCGAATTACGAAGGTAATGGTCCACAACCCTTTAAACTGACACTTTTGACCACCACTGTGGTGAACAACGTGCTTAACAATTGGAACCAGAATCGATACAACGTTCCACGAGAGATCAAAATTATCAGTAAATACCTGAAAACCGATTCTATCGTGTAAGTTGCCGGACCTGTCGGTACTGAGCACAGTGATGCCGGGAATCCTGCTCCAAAAAACGGATGTAGACCGACTCCATCGGAGTCGGTGATGTAATTTACCCACCATCTTTGACACGTATTCAAATTACCTGCTCAAATGAACCGTCTTTGCTGTCAACATCGACTGTCAAATTTTTGTATACGAATGCCCAATGCTTGACAAACAAACTACACGAATTGACTGAACTAACTACCACACACTCGCCAGACGTGATTGCTGTAACTGAGACATGGTTTCATCCAACTTTAACAGACAATGAAGTTGCCATTGAAGGTATGTCTCTACTTCGTCGCGATCGCCTGACTCGAGGAGAAGGTGTTGCGCTTTACCACATTCGGAGACTGCTCTGTCAAGAGATCACTGATGACGATTTACAACTGCAAGACACATTATGGTGTTCGCTGAATGTAACAAGGGGAAATGCATAGTGGGTGTGATTTACCGTTCGCCCTCAGCCGACGAAGCCTACAATTCAGCATTACTTGCAAATATACGCTTAGCGGCTACCAGATACCGCGGCAGACTTCTACTGATCGGAGATTTTAATCTGCCGAACTTTAAGGGAATTTCAGCTCATCCAGAAAATTCCTTAAATGCTTTATTTCAACAGTTGCTAGAAGAAATTCCACTCCACAACCATATTTTCAACAATACCCGATTTCGTGGTACTGATACGCCGTCTAGCTTGGACCTAATACTGACAAATGAAGAGCACGTGATTGAAAGTCTCACTTATGAAGCTCCAATAGGACTCAGGGACCACTTAGTTATTACGTTTGACTATATTTGCCAGGCAATCAGAACAAGTGGCATCAACACAGTGATTAGAAAAATTGACTTTCCACAACTTAAATCTACACTTATGAACGCCACAGACCCTGGTCTGTGGCAATGGATGACAACCGAACTTAAATTTGCCGTTGAAATGCACTCTCATCTTGTTCTAAAGGTGCAAAAAATGGATATACATTTAAGCTGAGAAGCCGAACACGAAAATGGTTGACCTTGCGAAATGCTGCATGGCGAGCTCATCGACATGATACCACTGTTGAGAGTTGGGAGACATTCCGTTTGCTGAGAAATAAGGTAAACAAACTTGTTGTTGATGACAAACTGAATTATCAAAATCATTTACTCATCAAAATGGAATCAAACCCCAAAATTCTCTACCAGATCATAAATAGCCGGTCAAGGGTGAAACCAGGAGTTGCCGCTCTAAAGACACGTGATAGAACAACAACCACAGCATCGCAATCTGCCGAAGTTCTACCCCATTTCTTCTCCACTGTCTTTAGCCCACGAAACACCGTTACCTGTCCCGTCATCTCACCCTAAAATGTTTTACAACAACTAACTATTACCTCGGAGTGTGTCCTCCGCACATTGCTAAATCTCAACACGAGAAAATCTCCCGGAGATGACGAAATTACCCCGTTGATTCTTAAAAACTGTGCTTATACTTTGTGTACGCCTCTCACACTTGTTTAACCTCTCTTTAACCCAAAGTTTCGTTCCCTGTGATTGAAGAATGGCATCATTACCCCCATCCACAAAGGAGGAAATTGTTCCGAAGTATCCAACTATCGACCAGTAACACTACTACCGGTGACCTCTAAAGTGATGGAGCGCCTCGTAGCAAACAGCGTCACAAAACATCTGGAAGGCAATTGCTTGCTCGCAGTCGAACAACACGGCTTCAGAAAAGGACACTCTTACCTTTCAAACCTTCTGCTCGCCCTCGATGACTGGACGCAAGCTGTAGACAAAGGTCTCACAGTACACGCTTGTTATCTTGATATGTCAAGAGCATTCGATCGTGTCAACTACAGTCTGTTACTACAAAAGATGGAGCTATGTGGAATCAAGGGTTCATTACTAGCCTGGTTTGAGGAATATCTCCGCGACCGTGTCATTTGAGTAAGGGTTGATGGTGCTTTGTCACGACCAATTGCAGTAACGAGTGGGGTTCCGCAGGGATCAGTGCTTGAACCACTTCTTTTCCTGATGTATGTAAACGACTTACCTAATCTTGTTCGCTGCAAAATCTTGTTATTTGCGGATGACATCAAGCTGTGGACACAAGTACGTACAACTGAGGATTGCAGACAGCTTCAGGTGGACCTCGATGCCTTACAAGACTACCTTTCAATGTCAGAAAATGCAAGCTATTGACTGTTGGAAGACATTTCGAGTACTCCTACACCCTTGGTTCCCATATTCTTGAAAGCACTGACAAGGAGAAGGACTTGGGTGTGTGGGTGAGCAGCACTTTGAAACCGTCACATAACGTCACAGCTGTCTATGAAAAGACGTCACGAGTACTGCTACTGCTAAACCGCGTGTTCGGGAGTTTCACTAAGCAAACCGTTCATCGAATAATTAATACGTACTTGAGGCCAACCATGGAGTATGCGGTTCAGGCTTGGTCACCCTGGCTACAGAAGGGCATCAGCCTGTTGCAGAGAATATATCATCGGACTACCAAGCTCGTACGCGGTTTAAAGCACAAACAATACGAAGTTCGTATTGCAAGTCTCAATCTATTCGACTTTCGCTACCGCCGTCTTAGAGGTGATTTGATACTTATGTTCAATATACTGCATACCCCCAACCATCCCCTAAATCAACTATTCACGCGACTACCACCCAGAACCAGCCGGAGTCACGACTATACAGTACTTATTCCCGACTCGAGACTAAACTGTCGAAGGTACTTTTATTCTGTACGTGTATGCTTTAGCTGGAACTCCCTATCTTGTAATGTTGCACATTCAACCAACTTGGATATATTGAAATCGAATTTTGACAATTTCATGTTGACCAATCCAAACTTTGAACCTATATATTTTACACCATAAAAGCTTTGAACTTTGAAAACAGTTCTGGTCCCTTCCGTAGACTCGGTTTCTTTTGTGACCTGGATTTTCGGATTCAAACTATTGAGATAACTATGAAATGCTTCTAGTCTATTTCGCTTTATGATGACGAATGTATCGTC